>CM032893.1:29239418-29381918 GCA_019176425.1 Megalops atlanticus
GGGGGTTGCTTTAGTTTAGGAAGGGGGGTAATGACACCTGACCCCAGTGTGGGGACTCAGGTGAGCTGGTAAAAATGATGCAACTGCAGTTCCTTTCACCTGAAAGATGGAGAGAGAGTTAGACTGAGACTGTGAGCTTCTCCACAGAAACGCAGAGTTAGACTGAGACTGTGAGCTTCTCCACAGAAATGCAGAGTTAGATTCAGAGTTCCTCCACTGAAACACAGAGAGTTAGGCTGTGAGTTCCTCCATGGAATCACAGAGAGTTAGATTCAGAGTTCCTTCAGACTGAACCCCTCCACGTAAACACAGTTAGACTGAGAACTCCTTCAGTGAAGCTCAGTCTGAAATAGCCCTGCTGGGCTCTCTGCACAACAAACGACACCCTGAATCTTCAGTAATGGGTGGACCACAACATTACCTCTGGTAGCTTTCCCATGTTATTCACCCACAGTGTGCATGTGCACCATGTTCTTCATCTGCTGGCGCAGTGATAGCCTCAAAGGCAGTTAATGAAGACTGTGATTGTTTTGCGACTCTCACCCCCCTCCTTTGAGAGTGTCACGGCAAAAACTTGCCAAAAAATGCGAGTGCGCTACCCCTGTTAGAGCTGGAGCCCCTTCACCGGGGAGACCTTATCGCTGAGTGTGACAGACACCCAGCCATTCTGTCCAGATGACATCACCATAGCAACAGTTCCTTAGGGCGGGGGTAGAGGTGTGTGTGTGTGTGTGCGTGTGTGTCTTTTAACACTCAGTCACACATGTACATGCATATGCAGTTTTACATACACAACACCTACTTTCACACATACACTCACACACCTCTTTCTCTGTCCAACACACACACACACACATACACCTCTCTCACAAACACACATTCCTTTCTCTCTTGCACACATACACACACGTGTGTGAATACACACACAATACTGACACAAGGCTTAAAGCAACAAATACAGCTTTATCTTGCTCTCTCGCTCTCTCTCTCACTCACACACACACCCCTCTCTCGCGCACATACAATAAGTAAGGTTTAAACTCACATTTCGACCTACTTCCCACGCACAGAGTAGAGCTGCGAACTACATGGACGGCAAGCAACGTGTCGGCGCATATTTTAACATTTAATTTAAACCTTTTAAATACGTAATCCAAACAGAAGCGCACTAAACTAGCCGCGCCAGAAGAACTGCGCTCGTCTGTGCTTGGGTGAAAACAGCTTTCCACCTGTAATTCAGCCCAAAGCGAAACTGGGGCGTGTTCAAGTGCCTTAGTCGCTGAGCAGGGGATCAGTAAAAACAAAGACACCAAACAAAGGTCATAATTCATGCCGAAAGCAAAAGTTTCACCAAAGTTTCAGTCGCTGCGACAAGCTGCTCGTTTTGGTAGCTTCTCAGCGCCGAAAATCCCAGCCGTCGTTCTGCGGTTGGTTGCCGTAAGCCGTAGTTCCGTTCGGCTCTGATTCACAGTGGAGTTCAGACACAGTGTTTCGAGGGGGACCAGATACCGAATATAAATGAAAGTTATATATTGGAAATACTATATACACACAGACACAAATTCTTAAATATGTTTTACAGTGACATTTTCATTATCGTTTTGAAACATATACACTATTGCCTACGAAAACTGGCCTACATCTGTGAGAAGAATAGATTTTTAAGATATGTAACATATTTTATAACACATTCCTTCTTTATCAGTGTGGTATTGTATCACATTACTTTTTCGTCATGCACTGAAAACTGTGATGCAGGCAGTCCTGGCGAGGGTTCGAGGCTCATATAAACCCCATAGAAGTATCATATTTTAAGCGGAAACGTTGATGCCAGTGCGATCTTTGTCGTTACGCACTCCTATGGGCAACGTAGTATTTCTCTCCATGCCTAAGAGTCTAAATGCGCATCTCCAGCGTGTCCTGAGACATCCGCATACCGCGCGCTCCTGCAGGCGGTTAAAAAAAGACCGGCGCCTGATGACGCAGCCATTCCGGCGTTATCGCGAAACTCACTGCTTCTCTTACGCGCTGAGCACTTCATTCGGACGAAAATCGATAAAAAATCACCCGCGGAATTCCTGAAAGGCTGCGGGTCATTGTTTAGGGAATAATTTTCCGTGACAATCGCTCAGCAGTATACTCTAAGTGAGCTGAGTCGAGGTCTGTCCACGACGTGAGCCCCAAAAGTGGCCACGGCACGTCCCAGGGGGAGGGGGTTGTAAAGGGTGGGGAAGTCAGTGTTAATGCAGGCCCCACAGGGCCGCGGTCCTGTCTTTGGCAGGGAGTTTCAGATCACAGTTAAAGGCCCTCCATGTACGCACTGGGAGGTAATGTTGCATTATTTATGCCCTGGCAGACAGCCCTTCCGTTTCCCGGGCACAACTGACTCACCTTCCGTTCACTCACAAGGCTGTGTGCTGGCGTTTGCTTACTCCTCAGTCCGACAGCCAGGGACTCAAACCCATGACCACCTGGTCACTTGTGACGGGACAGCGAGACTTCCGGAAACCCACAACGGGCAGAGCTACAGTATGATGTAGCTGTCCTCTCTGAAGCAAAGCATTCTGATTGGGTCAGATTGATTGGTGAGGTACTGCGGGCATGTGGTGGGCAGTTCTTTCGGGGTTGATGGCAACTCACCCTACAGTCTGCTCACTGCTGCCCTCTGCTGACTGCACACCCACCTGCAGGCCAAACCAGGAAGACAGTGCTGGGGGACTGAGGACCCAGCAGAGAGCACACAGCTCTGTGTGTGAGGCTGCATATTTCTGTGTAACGCATCCACACACAAACAAACACACACACATACACTCTCACACTCAGAGTCATATACACTCACATACACAACACACACACACACACATGCGCGCACTCAGAGTCACATAAACACACACAGAGTCACATACACTCACATACACACATATACACACAGACATACTCACAGAGTCACACTCACATAACACACACACATACACACACGCATACTCACAGAGTCACATACGCACACACACACTCACGTGCACACACATATGCACCCACATACACACACACATGCACACACACACACACACACACTCAGAGTGACATACACACACACTCACATATACACATACACACATGCATGTGAACATATACACCCACTTACGCACTGCCTCTCTCCCTGGAGACACAAATGAACCGTAAACACAGAATCCGTCCAAAATAAACAGTGAGGTGAGCTCAGATAACATATTTGCAAGAACACGTCTTAGAGCTTTACAGCTGACCGATTTCTGACACCTGCCCTCAGCATGTATTTCCTTATTCCTTATTTCTCTTCTCTCTCTCTCTCTCTCTCTCTCACACACACACACACACACACACACACACACACACACACACACACACACACGCACACACACTCACACACACACACACACACACACACACACACACACACACACACACACACACACACACACACACAGACACACACACACACACACACACACACAGTTCCCCAGAGCAGGATTACTCAGGTGTGTGTGTGAGAGAGAGGGGTAGAGAGTTCACACAGAACTGCAAATAGCAGCAGATTTTCCTTAGTGAGCCATTCTGCTCTGTCTGAAACATAAACACAAGCCCCTGGGAAGATCCCTCATGATAAAACAGCACTGTGCTGCACTGCTCATCTGGACCAGAGGACTCAGAGTGTGGGGGATGTCTGGGACCCTCTTCTCATTCCCTTCTCCCCTCCTGGGCCAACAGGCTGACCGGTCCCGCACTGCCATCACAAGGGGGTGATTTTCCCTCTGCTTCAGTAATCATGGTCAGCACTGTGTTTCCAGCTGAGTGGCCTAAGGGTGTCTGGTGAGTTAATACACGTGTGTTCACAGCATGGTCATGCCACTGTACTCCTCTGTAAGAAACCCCCCCACCCCCCACCCCGAACACTCCAACACAAGTCACACTCCCTTCCTGGGATCCTAATGCCTTTAGTTTAAATGTTTGCTAGATAGACTGTAGTAAGAATAAGGGGTATTTCAGATCTATTTGCTCAGTGATACTGATTGCCTAATGAACATCATCTGCTTTCAATAATTAAAAACAATAAGCTATATCAATGACACATCTCACCAGTGTGAACCAATGACCTTCTGCCCACAGTCAGGTTTGTTCTGTTTTTTCTGTGTTCTGCTTTGATGAGAATCAACAGCAAGGCACACGGTTCATCCTTTAGGCACCCTACTCAGCATCCAGTGCTGTGAGTTTGCAATATTACATTATTATTAATATTAGTAGTAGTAGCAAGAGGAGGAACATGGCTTGTAATCCAAAGGTTGAAAGTTTGATTTCCTTGTGGAGCACTGCTGTTGTACTCTTAAGCAAGGTTCTAAACCCCAGCTGTCTCAGTAAATATCCAGCTGCATAAAATTGGTGATGTACAAAATCAATGCATGCTATGTAGGTCTCTGCTGAACACATAATGTAATAGCAGTAGTACTATAATATCATTTTACTCATTGCATGCTTGGCAGAAGTCCATATCTAAAGTGCCTCATTTTTCACTCGTTTTGCACACCATGCCTTCACGCAGTTGGTCATTTACTTAGCCAGGTTGGGGGTAAGAGCTTTCTTCGACAACCTTGAGGCAATAACCACGATTCATCAAGGCCGCGTTTCAAATTACCAGTGTCTGGATCTCTTCAGCAATGCAGTAGCTGAGATTCTCTTCCGTGTGCGGGGTTATCTACGTCCACTAAAATCTACGAGTGCCGCCACTGTAAAAGCAGGTTTGGCTAACAGTGGAGCCCTGGCGTTTCTGCTTTCGTGGCTGGTTCATTTTCAGGGTTAACATGCAGGTGCGCACCTAGCGCGAGCAGGTGAGGAAGCACGATGTTACAGCCCGCACAGTGACAACATGAACTTGAACATCATCTTTACCGCGATCCCGATCCGTGCACCTGGACGTAATTTTCAAACAAGCATGTACCTATACTGTACCCACTGCGCGGAATGTTGCCTCAGATGGTATCAATAGGAACAAGCGTAACCAGTCTACAACTATGCGTGACTCAGCTGGATTGAACGTTGAAGGAAAAAAGCTCCTCGGTAACCTCTCTGAAAGCATGAATTAATCCTTGCAGTATCATAGCGCGACCCCGCGCGTTCCGTCTTACCTCTGGCATGGATCATCGCGTGCTTTCGCTTTGCGGGACCATTTCACCTCCGGTGCTTCGCACGCGCATTTATCTTTACAGATTTGGCACTGTGAAATACCCCCAAACAAAACAAAGCCAGAAAAGTAACAAAAATAGCTTAACCGGTGGCCCCGGACAGCAACAGAATCGGAGCTTTTAAATTGCAGATCCGGGCAGTATCCTGGTTTTGAATGTCGGTGTCCGGAGAAAGTTGTTTCACACTGGAAAAAAAAAAAAAAAAGGCAGCGAGCTCGCGGACGGCAGGGAAACTCCACGGCGCACACAGGACGGTGACGGGAACGCGCCTGTCCCGTCAGAGTTTAACCCTCTCTCTCCCGAGCCGAAGCTCAGCGACACTCCAGGAGCCAGACAAGCCGGGGCACGTGATGCCGTCTTTAAAAAATGACGTTTTCTTTTACAGGTGAATTGCACTTGTTCTTCTAAATACAGGCAATGCCTAAAAACACGAATGGGAAAATAGCGTTTTAAATTCGGTTGGACAGCGGGGGGGGGGCAATTAAAATGCAGTGAAACAATATCAGCACCATGGACAGCCGCATTCAATCTGGAAACTTGATGAAATGCCTATACCTGACTGTCAAAATAGAAATACCTTCTCCTTTTACTCTTTGTGTGTATGTGGGGAGGGGGTGAGATTTAAAGGACTGAATTAGGCGGATAACAAAACTGTCCCACTTGGGATTTGGATCTTGAACTTCCTCAGCCACTCCTGCACACTGTTTATCAGCAAATCAAAGAAATGTAACATCTGCTGAGATTCCTACATGAGCCTGTCAATAACACCACTGGTAATGGCACCGCTGGTAATGGCACCGCTGGTAATGGCACTGCTGGTAATGGCACCGCTGGTAATGGCACCGCTGGTAATGACACTGCTGGTAATGGCACTGCTGGTAATGGCACCGCTGGTAATGGCACTGCTGGTAATGGCACTGCTGGTGTGTGTATGAGTTTTTAGTCTGTCCTCTGCTTTAGTCACTCAGCTTTCTCTATACAAAGTGTAACTTCAGGAAGTCTTTGTAAAACATGGGCACGCATGATCAGGCCAATAACTTGATGGAGCACTTATATGCGGATAAGGACAATAAGAATGTTATAGCTCTGTGTCAACAGTTAGAAAGCACTTTGCCTGGTTATGAATGCTTCATAAAGTAGCAATATCACTCCCATGAATGTGTGCTTTATCAATACTATTATTTGCATAACCCAAACGTTTATCAAGTTTTGCCTGTTTCACTTTTCTCCTAATAATAAATCACAACTTAGATCCCTTTATTCAGCTAACTTAAATATTTTACCCCAATGCAAGTTGGCAAATGCAAACTCATGGGTGCTATATAGTTAATTAATTGCATGGGCCAAATCAGCCAGAGGGACCGCTAAAGGAGAAAAGCCCTGGTGGGTACTACAGTACCGCAGGTTATATTTTTCTTGTCTCTTTGCTGCTTGTGTTATATGCTGTAATTTTTCCCAAACTGACTAATTAAATGAACTGACTGTTTGGCTGCAGGGTCATTGGGAGGGACACCCCGGTGTCAAAGCGATTTGTTAATCAGATCAGCAGTTGATTGAAATCTCAGCAGTTCTGTTCTGAGCATCTCAGTATGGCCTTCATCCCCACAGACACTGGTGGGACTGAGTGAGATACACATCCGAATGCACCACGGGCATCATTGACTTCATACATCTATCAGAAATCACATCTCCACCTTCTAGATCCTGCAAAGATGTAAATATGTGTGCTTTTTGTGAATCATTGTCTCGGGGTACGGTAGAGTTTAGGAACTGCTGAAGAGCTGCTTTCCTGTTGGTAGCTCTGGGGTGATACGGGAGAAAGGGGGCGGGATTGATGCTCATTAATAATGGATGATCTGAGACCCCCCGGAGAGGAAGGAGGAGTCCCACAGCAGCCCAGAGGAGCACTGCATTTCCCCTGCCCCGCCCTCTCCTCATTTATTTATTTACCCCTAATGTGCTGTTTGGGTGACATCACATCCTGATGCATAATTCAGCACTGGATCCAACTTCAGAATATGCACACACACACACGTACACACACACACACACACACACACACACACACACACACACACACACACACACACACACACACACACACACACACACACACACACACACACGTACATACACACACACACACACACACACACACACACACACACTCATGGAGAGACAAACATATACAAACACACACACACACATTCCTTTGTTCTGTCTGAATTTTCAGCCGTTGACACAATCTTTAGATCAGCAGATGGGCTTCTAGGAGTATGAGACTCCACCCAACCAGAGACAACCTGACAGCTGAATGAACAATACTCCTGAAATGGAGAGAGACAGAGGGAAGGGCCAGGCTGCTTATGAGTGCTGTCTTCACTGGTTATTCTACGGTGGAAAACTGATGCGATTTCCGACTCAGTTGCTGAAAACGTACCCCCAAATATCGGCCCTCTTCCCCAGAAATCCCTAACCCGACTCAACTCATGGACTCAGTCCAATCTGCTTCTGCTGGGAGAAAAACAGCCTGCTGACGGAGGACAAACGAGCCAAATTAATGAATGAGACCAGCGAGGAGGACAGAACTGCTGAGGCAGCAGACCCACAGCAGAGATTACAGCAATTTCCTCCCTTTGCCAACACACCACCCCCTTTCACCATGGCTGTTACTGCAAAAAGATTCTGGGATGCATTACATCACATCACATCACATTACATTACATCAAATTACATTACATTCATTTAGCAGATGCTCTTATCCAGAGTGACTTCCAGCACAAGAGAACAGAAGTGTATCCATTTAAGACCAGGCTAACGACACTCCCAGACCAGTGTGTGTGAGCACAACACCATTTAAGCCCTACCACAAGTTAACTTGTGCAACCTGGCTGAACAGCCTACAAACTAAGGCAAGCCAAGCACACATACAGCCATGTATCTCAGTTTCTCTACACCACAATATCCACAGTGTCATATGCATAACACTCATGACATAATTACCCAGACCCAGCCAAACTGTGTTTTATTTCTACCCGTATTAAGAGCACACATACCCGCAGTCTCTCCTGTCAGCAGGTTCCAGCTTCCCTCCTCTCTGTCTGCCACTCTCTCTCTCTCTTCAGAACTTTCTGCTCTGTTTGGGTTCTTCGCTGTCTCTCATTGTGACATCATTCCCTTCCTCAGACTCAAACCAAAAGAATGTTGTTAGAACGCTGATAAAATGTTTGCCACGCGTACCATTGGAGGCCTCCGTAGTGTAGTATTGGTTAATTTAGCGCGGTACACTCTTGCTCTTTGTAAGTTTTCTTCTAATGCTGAATTTCTGTCCCACTCTGATGAGGAAGTCTGTTTGAGCTGCACTGAAAACAGGAGGGGGGCGGGGCCTGAGAGTGTGGGAGGCATTGTTTCAAACTTCAGGGTTCGATGTGTACGCAAGGCGGGAGTGTGAAAAGGGGACAAGCACCAGGAGGAGGAGTCTGGCCGCTCACTCAGGGAAACTCCACCTCTCTTCTCTGGTGAACGGGTGGGACTTTCAGGAAAGACCGGCTTTTGGGTCACAAGCTGACCAAGTCCTGACTCACAGAGAAATTGTCTGTGTTTGTGTGTGAGTGTGTGAATGTATGTGTGTGTGTGTGTGTGTGTGTGTTTGTGTGTGTGTATGTGTTTGTTTACATCCTTGTGTATATGCGTGTGAAAAAGAAGTAAAGGTAGAAAGAGAGAGAAGGTGTATGTGTGTGTATGTGTGACAGAGAGATTGTGTGAGAGAGTGAGAGAGGGAGAGTGTATGTGTTCATTGGTGTATATGTGCTTTAAGGCTGAAAAGAAAAGTGTGCTGGAGATTACAGCATTCACCTGTTATTCAAAACATCACTGTACTGCAGGCTTTTTGGCCCAGGAATGCTGAGAATCTGCCAGAACCAGAGGCTGGACCTGCCTCCTGTGACGGTCTCTGAGACAGGATCTGATTGGCTCCAGATGAAGCCCTTGTGACATCATTCTGTCTCACACCCCACTTTCCTCTCCAGTGCTGAGAGCCGAGCAGAGCCCTGAAAATCAGGAAGGGTTTTGGGAACTGGACTACTAACCACAGGGTTGTAGGGTCAGATCCCATACTGGGCACTGCTGATTTCACCTTTAAATAAGATTCAGTATTTCATCGTGCATTCGAACTGGGTAAATATTGCATGTGGACTGTGCACAAACCAAAGAGATGAAGGTACTTAATGGGGCGACAGTGTAGCATAGTGGTTAAGGAGCAGGACTCGTAAACCAAAAGGTTGCCGGTTCAATTTCCCGTTGGGGCGCTGCTGCTGTACCCTTGGGCAAGGTACTTAACCCACAATTGCCTCAGTAAATATTCAGCTGTATAAATCGACATGTAAAAAATCAACATGTAAAAAATATAACCTACGTAAGTTACTCTGGATAATAGTGTCTGCTAAATGCCAAAAATGTAATGTAATAAAAATAATGATGTAATGATATGTTCACAACCCAATAAGGAGCCAGACAGAAACAATAATGAAAGTGCAAGAAAGGCCAGAAGCGGAAATTACAGGAGAGGCAGAGAAATCAAGTCAACCAAAGAGCAGACAGCCAGAGGACACACATGAATATTTGATGTCCTTCACCATAGACAGGAAAACATGCTGATGACAAAACAAGATTAATGTGGATTGCCAGACTCGTGTATGTTGTCAGATAAAATGACCTGTGTCTGTCCTGACCTATTAAAAAGCTGGAGGTTTTAACACATATACCAGTGTTTGTGTAGCACAGACTCACGGGTCTGTTTAACACAGATGTCTTGCGGAGACGGCATGCATTTATGTTGAGTTTGTATGTTCGGCTGCCTCAGAAACAGTGTAGCAGGCTTTGTCAAACAAACAATGAGGTCGATCATGCCTGTGGACCCTATGCCATGTAGACACTAGGTTAGGTATTCGAGAGTGGATATGAACAATTTTAAGGTGTGGGGTATAATGGGAACAACAACAAACCCAAAACCAATTATTCACTAAACATGGATCTGGCATTGAGCTTGAAAGGTTGTCTTTGGTCATTTGCATGAAACTGGAATCCATTTAACTGAATTAAAATGAAAGGAAAGAGGAGCAAACTGGAAAGTACCGGTTTTTCCTCCGGGAAAACCTGTATTGAGTGTTTCTGCCCTCTTTTGGTTGTTCACAGTAATTGCGCCTGATCAACAGACACTGATATTCTGGAGATTATTGTAGGCCATTCAACTCCACTCCTTTGAAGGTTTGACAGACAAACAGACAGTAAGACACACTGTGAGGCAGTATGACTGACTGCAAGACACAGTGTGCCACAAAAGCCAGCCTGGTTAAGAGACTCCTAACCTCCTGTATAGTGAGCTGTAGTGCTGGACACATTTACATGGTGACATTATTGTCATTTAGCAGGCACTCTTATCCAGAGCGACTTAGAGTTTTTTCACATGTTATCCGTTTATACAGCTGGATATTCACTGAGCCAATTGTGGGTTAAGTATCTTGCCCAAGGGTACAGCAGCAGTGCCTCAGCACAGAACTGAACCGGCAACCTTTTGGTTACGAGCCCTGCTCCTTACCACTCTGCTACTCTGTTGCCTGTTACTCTGATCCTCCTGTTTTTCATTTGGGAATATTAATAAAATAATAAGATTAACTGCACAAAATCAAAGATGAACCACACTGAACACACACACACACACACACACACACCATTATAATGAGTGAATGAATGGAAGAACAAGCAAAAGGTGAATGAAAGAATGAATGAAAGGGTGAGGAAATGAATGCAGTGTATACATTTAATATATTTATGATTGGCTAATACCCTTGTCTATGGCCATTTTAAAAGTATGAGTAAATATGAGCACAGACTACACATTGCAAATTAGTCAAAATGAATAATTAGTCAAAAATGAATCATTTTTGCCGGAAAACCCATTATACTGTTGATGTAAAAAATCTAATTTTATAATCATTTATTTAGTTTGTGAATTATAAGGCTGTTGCATGACTGTGCATTAAAGCAGACATCAACAATAACTCATACCGTTTATCTAGTAATGACACTAACAACATTGAGTCAAAGTAATAACAATAGTAATCCAAACGGATTTCGCAAGATGTCAAACATCTGAGCTATCTGTAAGCTAAGCAGTTTACTCAAGCATCAGTAATGCATGCTACTGAGGGAGATCAGAGGAGCAGCATCACAATGCCATCCCACAGCAGTTCCAGAACTCTCTCTGAGACGAGCTTCTGTTTCTACGGCAACGTACCATACCTCTCTTTTTTTCTCTCCTTTCAATTCTCTCTTTCTCTCCGCACACCCTTGAACAGCAGAGTACATCCAGTCCTATAGGAGGACAGGAAGCAGCATCAGCACCCGCTGCATGGGTACGGTGCTTGGCCTTGATCTCAGTACAATGGGGAGAAGATGGTGAGGCGAGAGAGGGAGGGAGGGGGGTGTGGTTCTGTCAGGACAACAGCAGTGGGTCCGCAACACAAAGCCCCCCCCCGCCTGTCTCACCCAATGCGGCACAGATCTTAATGAGAGCATCATATTCTGTTGCCAGGTAGTGATCTTCTGACTGTGTCCCCTCCGAGGCTTTCGTTGGGGGGGGGTTTCTAAGCATTGTGCCCTAATTTTCCTCGCTCTGGGACGTTACGCCCTGTACTCTGTCCTCGGTCCCGTGTCCGATGTGTCTGATTGGCCCTTGGGACGGTGCCGGCGCTGGTGCAGCGGGTCACAGGTCTCCCGGTCCGTCAGGCCCAGACAGGCGTGTGGAGCTGCTGACGGCATGGAGCAGAAAGGAGGGGTGTAACCGCTGTAACCCAGAGACCCGACTGACACAGCAACAGTGTCCAGCTCCGAAAGTGACCACCCACGCTGAAACTGTACCTGTCCCTCTCGGATGCAGGCCGCCGGGGGGCTAGCAGCATGGTGTAGTGATCAGGGCTTGTTACCAGCAAGCTAGGTGGGCTGTGTGAGGCTTGGAATAAGGCACTATACGTAACTGTTGCAAAATACCCAGCTGAGCACCTAGGGTAACACACAGCCGAGATGTAAGCAATGGAGGATGAGTATGTGCTGAGAAAATGACTGGGTGGGATGCGCAGAGGGCCCACTCAGAAACCAAGACACATTCCCTTGCATTCTGGAACAATTCCTTCAGCACTGGGACATTTCTTTCAGCTCCAGAACATTTTTTAAAACAGGTTTTTCCTCGGGTTCCACTTTCAGTCTGATCCTAACTCAGACAAACGCTGTGTCTGCCAGAGCAGCCTGTGTTTGTGACGTGCGTTCCTCCCAGCCGTATAGAGTTACAGCGTTGCCTTGCAAATGGCACTATGCCCGTCCAAAACAATTTGACAGACTAGATGAGTGAGGTAAAAGAGAAAGAGGAATATACACTCACTGGCCACTTTATTAGGTACACCTTGCTAGTACCGGGTTGGACCCCCTTTCGCCCACAGAACTGCCGCTCACTGGATATTTTCTCTTTTTCGGACCATTCTCTGTAAACCCTAGAGATGGTTGTGCGTGAAAATCCCAGTAGATCAGCAGTTTCTGAAATACTCAGACCAGCCCGTCTGGCACCAACAACCATGCCACGTTCAAAGTCACTTAAATCACCTTTCTTCCCCATTCTGATGCTCGGTTTGAACTGCAGCAGATCGTCTTGACCATGTCTACATGCCTAAATGCATTGAGTTGCTGCCATGTGATTGGCTGATTAGGAATTTGCGTTAACGAGCAGTTGGACAGGTGTGCCTAATAAAGTGGCCGGTGAGTGTATATATCATTGTCACATTACTGCAGAATTCAAAAGAAAACCTAAAATAACGGTAAATAAACAAACATGGGATATCACCTGTGAAATGTAAAATGTAAATGCAAAAAACGACTGCAGTGGACTAATCTGAGCAATATAAATCAAATAAATCAAACTGATTTTTTTCGATTCTTGTTGTTAAATAATGATTTCTCACAAGTTGTGGCTG
Source organism: Megalops atlanticus (assembly GCA_019176425.1). Taxonomy (NCBI): domain Eukaryota; kingdom Metazoa; phylum Chordata; class Actinopteri; order Elopiformes; family Megalopidae; genus Megalops; species Megalops atlanticus. The sequence goes on from CM032893.1 coordinate 29,252,656, forward strand.
CTGGCGGGGTCTAGGGGATAAGCTGTTTCATTTCTGATGATTCACGCGGCCGTGTGCGAGGCCGAGTCGTTTGTGAGTGTGAAAAGACAACGCAGGTCGTGATTGCGGCGGAATCACTCCATGCAACACAGTCACGCTACAGACAAAGGAATGGTCGCGAACAAATAGCAACTGCACAAATAAATACGCTAAACATCTATTTTATAGATAGTATGTAGTCATCTCTGCCGTTTCTGAGTGAAATCCACAGGTCCTCGTACTAGGCGCTTTAGCCTTCTGTGCCGAAACAGAAGGCTAGGTAGGTTCAGAAATCTCCATTAGCGATTTAAATTATGACCGTTTTCCTTTTTTCAGCCGGAAACAATGTCAAACCTCGTTAATGGTATTGTGCTATTACCCGTACCATTATTTCTAAAAAGTCAGTCAAAGTTAAAAAAAAAAAAATAATAATAATAATAATCAGCGCATTGGGTAAATTCCGTTTTGAGGGAAATCACCATTAACACGCTGACTAATAGCCTACGATTTACACCCACATGTCCCGCGTCCTGTGATCATGCACTGTAGTATATTAGAACACAATGTCCATTACCTGGTTATGAAGAGAATCACTCACTAAACCCACGATACGGAATTCTTAAAATAAACCTGCTGTCTTAATAAAACACATTGTAGTGTGCTTTAAATAGAGGGATATGAGGCTTTAAAACGAATCAACAATATTAATCATATGGGCCATTAGCGTGGGCTATGCAGTTTACCAACAATTACATTTATGATTCATTCCTGTCAAAACCATACGGCTATATCAATACAAATTATTATTATTGTCAGTCTAATTCCTTGTATTGATAGACCCCTAATTTCCTTAAGGTCAGTCTGCATTAAGTGTCCTGTTCATAAATACAACAGGCAGGAAAATCATATTATCTAAAAAAATCAACAAGTTTGTCATAACTAATGTGTGCTAGTATATTACTTCTGGACATCATGCATATGTTGTAGTCGTTGTAATAAGTTGGACAAGTAGACAACGAGAATAAACGAAAACGTTGTTTTCCCTGGGTAACCTGCAAGTGATATCGTGCCAATGTAATCGCCACGCGATTCTTTGATGATGATCGTTCAATGACGTTTCAGCGCATGGGCTCTCAACCGGACTATATAAACCAATGCAAAGCGAGCTGCGAGTTGGCAAGGGACGCATGTAGAAGGACAAACGTACGGGTGCAGTTGGATCCCAGAGCAAGCCCATATCAGGAAGGAATATGGAGCTGAAAACAGTCGAGAACGTTTGTTTCGCCGTTGCAGACACAGTCGAAAGGCGACGCTCTGACGCGAATTGTCCTGAAAACCTCGCACCGGCTGTCCGGCGGGGGTGCGCTTTCGGCGGACCTCAGGCACGGTCCCCCAGCGGCAGAGGTGTGTGCAGCAGTTCATCCAAGTTTCTCGCGCGCTATAAGAACGCTACCCAGCACCTGGCCGCGTCCGGACTCAAAGTCTCTGCCATTTCCAAGGCGGGCGTGGGGATCATTAAAACCGTCACGGCGCAGTGGAGACACCAAGACAAGAAAGCCAGGGTTGTGCGTTCCTCGAGTGCTGGTAACCGGTACCCGTCCTCGGACCGTCTGCTCTGTAAGAGACCGCCGCTCGATCCGCTGGCGGCTCTGGTGCTGCACGGCCAAACGGGCTCCAACTCCCTGGAGCACGAGCCCCTCCAGGAGAAGCTGAGCTCCACCAAGCCGCGGAACTGTCGGCGCATTGTGGTGCTGGGCGCGCCGAGAGTGGGGAAGACTTCCATCCTGCGGCGGTTCCTGCGCGACGGCTTCACGGAGCAGTACGAGCCCACCTCCGAGGATTTCCACAGGAAGCTATACCAGATCCGAGGGGAGACCTACCAGATAGACATCCTGGACGCCTCCGGGGAAAGAGGGTTCCCTGCCAAGCGCAGACTGTCCATCCTGACCGGTGTGTAGCGCGAACCGCTTTGTCTCGGTTTTATGACCACACTGCAAAGCTGTTAACTCACAGCAAAGGATAAAATAATAATCTGGTAATGATAATGGATGAATATTCCTAACAAGTGGGACAGAAAGCTTCCAACGTATAATAATGTTGTCAGATTTAAATGGCAGTGACTTAAAGACATCTCGAACCTACTGTTGGTAACACTTTGGTAGTCTCAGACCACATTGAGCAGTAAGCACCTTCAAACTGACGTGTTGCAATCCATGGCGGTGTAGGGTAAAATTATGCATTAAAGTGTGCATTAAATATATTAAAGGAGTGCATTAAATATATTGCATTGCTACATCACTGAGTAGTTCTTGGCTGTAAATTAATGCCTGTTCTCATCCACAGGTGACATCTTCTTACTGGTGTTCAGCGTCGATGACAGAAGCTCATTTGACGAGGTCTGCGCGCTTCGTAAAGAGATCGTGGATGCGAAGACCAAACTGCTAAAACCCAAAGAGAACGCACGCCTCCCCATTGTAATCTGTGCCAACAAAGTGGACTTGGGTCCGGAGCAAAGAGCCATCAGCCTTTCGGAGATTTGCCAAGCGCTTGGGGGCGATTGCGCCCTTTTCGAAACATCCGCTAAAGACAGCACCAACCTGGAGGTGATGTTCGAAGCCCTGGCAAAAAGCGGCGGACTCCCCACAGAGACCTTACCATCTCAGCACCGGAAAATCTCCATCCGCTCTTACCAGGCTCTGCGCTCGGCCCGGCGGGGCGGAAGAGGGACCCGAGCGCGCGTTCCCGATACTCCATGTGGCGCGCTGTACCCTCTTGCGCGCCGACCCAGCCTCAGCACCGACCTTCGGCAAGTCCTCGGGTCCAGCTCCTCCAGAAAAAGGAGCAAACATGTCGAGAAGTGCCAGATTCAATGAAAGAGAAATGGAAAATGCATTTTGCCCACAGTTATTATAGTACAAATGGCCAGAGGTTAATTTACACAATTTATCGAAATGAATTGCTTATTTTGGAAAATAATTGTTTTATTCCATAGCTACTGGCTGGACCAGTAGATAGCCACAGTGATCAGAGAGAGGGGTGAAGGAATAATTTGGGTGGACTACCTTGATTGTCAAAATGTGCTGTGGAAGAAAATGTGAGTTTTGAATAAACACTTATTTTGATAAACACTTTTTTGATATTTGTTTCGTTGTGATTTTTTCCGATTAATTGAGTATGCATACTTGCTCAAATGGAATACCTGATTTTCAAAACATACACATTAGCAATACTGTAGTTTTGTCATTGATTCACATATTTTGCAGCTAAGCGGAATATTCCAAATGAATCCCTTTTCACTAAAGGCACTGTACACAATCTACAGGCTAAAACATGACGAAGGCGAGGGTTGGCACTCCATCGTGGATTTGATTCTAGTGTCAGCTGTGTAACATCCGTCAGAAACCTGTAGCGGAGAGCCGCTTGTGCTCACTTGTTACAGCAGAAAAGCTCTAATCAGAGCCAGGCGGATTCAGTTTGAGTCAGATACCGCTTCTAATTCCGCCGCAGGCTACCGCAGCCTACGTTTCAATGCCCGCAGCACTCAGTGTGACGCCGTGCCCACGCAGTCGTGAGCGAGAAACTCTTGGGAAGCGATGAATCGTGTTGAGCTGATCTGCACCTTAGAACGCCTATACAGTTCCCAACAAATAACTCCGGTATAACGCACAGCACCGACAACTGATTCGGCCACAACAGATCCAGTCCTTCACAAAAGCAATAAAAACAAAACAATCAAAATCCGATTCAATTTCACAGACGTAAGAAACACATGAAATGTGCTTTGTGATCGGTGAAAACAGTGCATAAAACAGGGGTCAACATCAGTACAATGGATAGAGAAGAAGGCTAAAAAACACACACATTTTGATGATAAATCAGTCCATAAAAAACACATTTCATATTATTTCAATGTCTAAATTGTAATTGTCTGTGATTTCAACATCCGTTATGATCAACAGAATAACTTATATGCGTATAACACTACCAACCAACAAACAATATGCTTAGTACATTGTGGTGTGGTATTCCGCGCTACACTGATGTGCGGGTATTACCATTTAAGGCAATTTTGGGTTGCCTTTTACGTACAATGCGGTGGTAGGAAGAACTACAAGCACACGGTACAACAGAAGGACATTCCTGTTGCCAAAGTCTGTGCTGTATGGTGGGAAGAGTCAGGAATACATCCGAGAGCCACGTGCTGAAGCACTTCTTCTGAAACAAATTGAAAGGACTAATGCAAAATGTTTGTGGATCTCGATCCACAAAAGTTTAAAGGAACCAGAAAGAACAGGCACAACTTTCCTGAGGGGAAAGGGACTGGCATATCAAAACATCAGAGAAAAGATTGAAAAGATTGATCAACAAATTGAAACAGTCGACATATTTCACAAGTATGTGCCTGGTCTAAGAGCCTTGCTCACAGACCATTTCCGTAGCATTGTGTTTCCCTCCAGACCGCTGACACGCAGGCGTTTAAAGGTCAGGCCAGCTGTGGGAGAGGGCTACTGTACACCCTCCTCTCCTGCTCATGCTGTTTTTCGCAGGCGAAACCCCATCCGGAGGATGACGGAGACCCTCCCCTGAACACAGTCCTGCAGGCAACATGCTCTGGAGTTCAACAGCATCGCTGACAGACAGGGAGAGCTCAGGGCCTAGGCCTCTGTGGGCATGGAGACAGGACATTGGGCTGCCATGGCAACCTCTGAGACTCTGAGCGTAGCAGCCTGGGGACAGGCGTGTGTGTTTTTAGCTCCCCGTCTGTAGTGAGCAGCGTGATGGTGGAGCGGAGAGACAGAGGGCAGGAGCAGCAGCTGGAGCAGCAGCTGGATGGGTATCGTCCTGCCACAGACATACGCCCGGTGTACCGGGACGCAACATGGCCGTGTTAGTCCTGCAGTCTGCCTCGGACCCTGGGTGCACTCTCCTGGCTCACCCCCTCACGCAGTGAGCTCTCATGACCTGCCCCCTCACTATTACCCTGTGGTGAGCTCTCCCGGCTCACTCCGGGCACGAGTGTGAGTCAGAAGCTCCAGGAGCAGAGGGGGCAGCAGACTGTCAAGAACAGCCAGCCCCTCCCAGGAACAGCGCAGACCCCTGCAGGAAGAGAGGGAGGAGATAGATTTAACCTGAGCCAATAACATTCCTCCATACAGACTTACACAAGGAGCCAATAACATTCCTCCATACAGACTTACACAAGGAGCCAATAACATTTCTCCGGAGAAATGGAGCACTACTCCAGTGTACGCGTGAAGTATGAGCAGACATAAAGCCCGCCTGCCTAGTAACCGGAGGCTGGTGTACTATGAGTGTTGTGTGTATTCCGAGTACGCAGAATTCTGAGAGCAGACCCTGAGCACTGTGCTACCCAGGCTGGGTTACCTGGTGTCTAAGATGCTGTACTGCCCAGGCTGGGTTACCTGGTGTCTAAGATGCTGTGCAGGCTGGGTTACCTGGTGTCTAAGATGCTGTGCAGGTTGGGTTACCTGGTATCTAAGATGCTGTGCAGGCTGGGTTACCTGGTGTCTAAGATGCTGTGCAGGCTGGGTTACCTGGTGTCTAAGATGCTGTGCAGGCTGGGTTACCTGGTGTCTAAGATGCTGTGCAGGTTGGGTTACCTGGTGTCTAAGATGAGCAGCCCTCTCTCCTGCAGCTCCTGCAGCTCTGCACACCCCAGCAGCTGCTCAAGCTCCAGCCCAGGACTGAATCTCCTCCAGTGCTGCAACACATACACACACAGCTGCATGAATACACACACACACACACACACACACAACCTGCATGAATACACACACACACACACACACACACACACACAACCTGCATGAATACACACACACACACAGCTGCATGAATACACACACACACACACACACACACACACACAACCTGCATGAACACATGCGTGCACACACACTTGCTTAAACACACACAGAAACACAAGCTCACATAAAGACAAGCACACATCCACACACAAACACGCATACATAAACACATGGACACACAACATACACATACACTCCTGCATAACCACACGCATACACATGCATGCATAACAACATCCTCAAGCACGTGCAGAAACAGTCCAAAACGTGACGGGGAAACAAGAGGACCCTCCATCTCACAGCCCACTGTGGGAAACCCACTCCAGGCCATAGCTGACAGGAAACAGCACAGGCAGTCTGGGGCTGTAACCTTCTCTGAAAACTTCTGCTTTCAGCAGCATGGGAATTTGGGAATTATCACCTATCACCTACCTGGTGAGAGATCCCCTCTGTCAAACGCAGCCCCATCACCAACACTTCCTCCAGCCTACAGGCAGAGACAGAGAGATTCACCTCTCCAACATCTCCTCCTGATGTGCTCCCAAGTGTTCTATAGTTGTGTAGAGTCTGTAGTGCAGTGTGAATGGGGAAGGGGTGTAGAGTCTGTAGTACAGTGTGAATGGGGGTGTGTAGAGTCTGTAGTGCAGTGTGAATGGGGGAGGGGTGTAGAGTCTGTAGTGCAGTGTGAATTGGGGGGCGGGGTGTGTAGAGTCTGTAGTACAGTGTGAATGGGGGTTCGGGGGCACTCACAGCGCCGCGGGGATCAGCTCCACCCGTCGGCGGGTCCCGTGACCCCAGCGCTGCACCTCCCTCATCCACACGTCCGGCTCCAGGGTCTGAGTCCGAGCCTCCCTCCACACACCCCCCTCCCCCCGCGGGACGAAGCGACCATGCGCTCCTGAGAGAGACCACACACACACACACACACACACACACACACACACACACACACACACACACGCGCACGCACACGCACACACGCACACACACGCACGCACACGCACACACACACACGCACACGCACACACGCACACACACACACATGCACACACACTCTCACACGCACACACGCACACGCACACACACACACACGCACACGCACACACGCACGCACACGCACACACAGACAGACAGACAGACAGACAGTGCAGATTTCAGTGATTCAGATTTCAGCAGATTGCTCAGGTTGCAATAATCAGCCCTGAGGCAGTATCATTGGATGAGAAGCCCTTAACTGTATTAATTTATATCATTTTCAGTTACATAGCCTTGTTTCACTGTGTATTTTTCCACTGTTTTCCAGGAGCCTCTCCTCCACATTTTCTCACGGTCATTTTCACTAAGTGTGACAGCTCACACAAACGTGGGCTGCTTCAAATGCACTGTGACTTCGGTGATTGGGTGCGGCAGACTTTAGTGACTGCCTGAGACACTCAGTAACTGAGCTCGCCTCACTGCCTCACCTGGGCCGACACCCAGGTACTGTCCCGCCTTCCAGTAGCCCAGGTTGTGTGAGCTGACCGCACCCTGCAAACAGAGGCATTACACTGCGTTACTCTTCACTGGCTCTGCGAGCAACCCTATTCCACAGCACTAAAGCACACACTCACACATCCTCATAACCCTAACCCAAACCCTAACCCTAACCCAAACCCTAACCCTAACCCTAACCCTAACCCAAACCCTAACCCAAACCCAAACCCTAACCCAAACCCTAACCCAAACCCTAACCCTATTCCACAGCACTAAAGCACACACTCACACATCCTCATAACCCTAACCCTAACCCTAACTCTAACTCACACACCCTCCGTTTCTAACACTGAATGCTTCCCGAAGCGCTTCATGTTCATTCCTCAAGGACACAGCTGCACAAAAACTTACCTGTAACTTTCGGATGAGAAATTCAGGGCCTTTACCAATACACTGTGCTACTGACCGACCTACACACACTCACTCACTCACACAGACACACAATGATACAGGGCTTTGCCTCATAACCATTTAAGCAGCTCGTCAGCATGGAGAGAGAACGTGGTGTCTGTGTTCCTATAGTGGCCTCAAGTGGCCTCAATGTTGGTATTATTGCGCTGCACCAATTTTTAAACACGACCCTCCCTTTGGATTCTGTGTCAGCTGATCACATGGACCAGCTGAACAGGCGTGTGGGGACTCACATGTCTTGCGAAGTTTGACACCTCGTACTGAAGAAAGCCTCGCTTTCCCAGAATCCCCCGGGCTGACTCATACATATGAGCTGTGATGTCTTCACTGGGCACGCTCAGTTGGCCTGACTGCACCTGCTTGAACAGGTGGGTGCCTCTCTCCAGGGTGAGCTGATATAGAGACACGTGATCATCGCAGACCAATAGGAGCTCCTCCAGCTCCCGCTCCCAGGATTCCACACTTTGGCCCGGGCGCCCAAAGATGACATCAACAGACACATGTCCTGGGCACAGCCGCTGTGCCTCCTCCAGTGTGCGCAAGGCATGCTGGGAATTGTGGTCCCTCCCAAGTATCCTCAAGTCCTCATCACGCAGAGACTACAGAAGAAAGAGAGAAAAGCATGACTGAGAAACTCAGTCAGGAGAGGAACTGTTCAACCAGAAGGACACTGGGGCAAATTTCAGGTTTGCCACTGCTTCTCATGCCTGTATGCATGTAATGAACCAGTAAAACCTTACTTAACACACTGAAATGTGTGTGCATGTGTGTGCATAAGTATGTATGTGAGACTGCATGCATGTGTGTGTGTGTGTGTCCGTGCGTGTGTGTGTGTGTTTATCTCTCACTGACCTGCACCCCTATGGAGAAGCGGTTAACTCCAGCTTGGTGAAAGTCTTCCAGTTTGGCCACTCCCACAGGGGTGGGGTTGACCTCCAGCGTGACCTCAGCATCATCCTGGAGCCCAGCATGCCTAGCAACAGTCTCCAGTACAGCAGCGATGGTGGAGGGTGGAGCCAGGCTGGGGGTTCCACCCCCAAAGAACACAGAGGTGATGCTGAGGGGAACATCAGTAGGAGTCAGCAGGGTTGAGGGAAAGGGAATGACACTGTGCAGAGGATTATGGGTAAGACAGCAGGGGGAGGCCGCTCACCGTGACACCCGGCTGAGTCGCAGCAGCGTCTCCGTCTCCCGCTGCAGGCACGTCGCCATGGCAACGTGATTGACAGAGCGGGAGATGTACTTGTTGAAGTTGCAGTAGGAGCAGCGCCTCAGACAGTACGGCCACTAGGGACAGAGAGACAGGGTGAAAAGGAGAGACGGGGAAAAAGAAAGAGGGAGAGAGAAAGAGAGAGGGGGAGAAAGAGTGTGAGTGTGTGTGTGAGAGAGAGAGAGAGAGAGAGAGAGAGTAGCGTTAACGTCATCAGGACTGGAAGTTGGATCTCGAGCTGCTGCATACGGTATTTTTTCCGGCAGACAGAATGGCTATACATAGTCACATCCTGCAGTTTGTCATATCGAATTGTATGCGTTGTGTAGCGTTTCTGCCTATTGGAAGAACCTCTTCCAATATGCAATGCGAAAAACAAGACAATTGAGCTCCACTCCCCTCGTTTTACATTAATTACGACTGACATAGTCACAGCTATCTTAGCGCATTTTCTTTTAGACATTCCAATCAAGCCAGGCGATATACAGTTAGCGATCCCACGAACAAGTTCAGCGATGTGCAATTGCAAACACAAGAAAAATCGCAGTAATTGGCTGCACTCACATGCACATAAAGCGAAGCCTCCTCCCTCTGCAGCCCGGGCACCTCCTCCCTGTCCCCGGGCACGGGGCAGCCGCTGTCGCGACACGCCATTCCCGACAGACACCGGACGGGACCGGCTCGACACTTCCGCAGTGCGGCTGGCAACATCGCAGTGGCTCGTTATTCCCTGCTGCCTCAGTTAGCTCACATCGCCAGACTCCAACTGCAAGGACTTTCTCAGCAATCAGCTGAAGTCTATCAGCACGCTAAATCATGGCAGGTAACCTGCTCGGTTTCCATGTTTCAAACGGTGCGTGGGGCTGGCTAACTATCTCATTTCTGAAGCACAGTGAAATCTGTGAAGTCGTTCCTAGCCAGCGAAGTAACCTGTTACAGGAGGAAGTGGTATTTAATAAAACTCGCTGTTACTGTTTGCATGCGTGTGTCCTTCACCGCCTGCTACTTCTGACACACTCCCGTCACCTCGCGCTCCGCGTGGCGTGACATCACAGGAAGTAAACAAAGCGGCTTCCTTTACATGCAGTATCAAGGTCGTCCACGCGGTGGCGATCTCGATCCATCAGAAAAACTGCAGTGTTTGTCATACAGTAATTTATTTAACGTATCTTATTTTCCGAATTGTATTCCTTGTGCTGGGCAGAGAAAAGGAGTCAAGGCGTACAAAAAATAAATAAACGCAGTAAAAGAAAAAAAAAACTTTAGTGGTATGAAAACCAAATCGCAATATGCAATTGTGGCAATACAAAACAAACTAATCTGTGAAGAAAAACAGCAAAAGAAGCAGGTTAACAGAGAGAGTGGGGAGAGGAAGCGCATGTTCCAAGACCTTCAGCTACTTCTCATACACAGCACTGACCCTGGATCAGCAGAATTGCTGATAGTCTTTTTCACATTACTGATGTAGCTCACCTTGGTAGAACAGAGACATCTCTCTGGTCTCATGTGACGGAGGACGTGTAGCCCTGTTTTTGCCCCTTTAAGCAAAGGATTGCGAGACGTTTCGACCAGTGGAAACCTGGAAATCCAGCCACACCCAGAGTGCAATTCTAAATTACAAAAAAGTTTGTCTAGGGGTTTTGTTTGTATGAGCACTTGAAGAGTATGTTCTTGCAGATTGCATAAACGCTTTGAGGGGAATACGAACCAATTCAGTCAATACTGCATTACATCATTCTGTTTTTTTTCAGTTTTCTTGTCTTTCTTCCGATCATTTAAAATTCACCCGATGTTTGATTTCCTTGTTTGCATCTGTCTGGAATAGCTATGAAGAATGACTGAAGAAATGTATATTAAATATCGCAAATATTGTCAGTTGGTAACTGCGAACTCTCACACATTTTGAACAATACCTCAATCAATCAATTACAGTTAAGAATCATCTGAGGAAATCCAGGAAGTCTTTGATGAGACAGTCAGGTGGGGGTAGGCTGACACCTCCCCTAACACCTCCCCTGGCACTCAGGCTGCTCTTTCTGCTATAAATACTGCAATTACTGTCAAACCATCCATTTTTATTATGACCACAACTGTTTAAAAACAGACTTTTAAAAAAGTATATGGCAAGTCTTGGTATTGAGAAAGAACAGTGTTTTAAGTATTATTAAACTTATGAAAATGCATATCTTTGTGGGGTTTTTATTGACTATTGTATTTACTGACTCTTTATTGGCTATTATATGACATTATCCTAATTGTGAATAAGCACACAGGACACACTATATGATACTGTATTATATGCCACAAGCTACTATATGTTCACTCAATATGTAGATTTTTGGGTTAAAATCCTCTCATCAAACTCACCCCTCTGATTATACATGCACATTCAAATTCATATAAACACACATATAAATCTATATTTAACATGCACACATATAAATTCATATAACACACACAAATACACACAATGCATACACAATTTCTTCTTGTCTGATGAACATAAAATGGTTCAAGAAATAGTCAATTTGTGTGTGTGTGTGTGTGTGTGCGTGTGCGCTGTTGTGCGTGTATGCATGCATGCTTGTATGTGTGTGTGTGTGTGTGTGTGTGTGCAATTTTGTGTGTGTGAGTTTCTGTGCATGCATGTATCTGCCCATGGGGCCCTGCCATGCAGCAGTGATGACCACATCCATCTCACTATTCAGCAGTGTCTGTCTCACATTAAATCAGTGTCCATCTCACTATTCGGCAGTGTCTGTCTCACATTAAATCAGTGTCCATCTCACTATTCGGCAGTGTCTGTCTCACATTAAATCAGTGTCCATCTCACTATTCAGCAGTGTCCGTCTCACTATTTGGCAGTATCTGTCTCACATTAAATCAGCGTGTGTCTCGCTATTTGGCAGTGCGTATCTCACATTAAACCAGTGTCCCAGATTCACTTTCCATTGCCAACTTTGTCACGCTTTTTGCGAGGGTCTGGGTTGCATTTCCTGACAAGTCCATTTGAACACTCAAGTCCCTGTCTCTGGTCCTGCAGGGCATTACTTATGCCCAGCTAAATGTGATCAAGTGTGTCTGTATGACTTTGCTGTGCCATAAGTTATGTCAACTGATCTAAACTCAATTCATTTTGAAAATCATTTTCATTCACTGTAATGGTTTCCCTCCAGCACCCTCCCTTGCCAGAGTACAACTCCCCACTCCTGCAGAAGTTCCAGTTGATCTTCAATCATTACCACGTGCCATAGCTGTGCCGGTAAACAGATTAATGAATGATCTGCGGAGGCTGTTCAGATAATCCAGATGACATATGGATTAGTTGATCTGAAAAACTCAGACATTTTGACACTGTAATGCTTTCCAGTAAACACACACACACATTATGAGGATGCAGTGCATGAGGAAGTACCATGCAGTCTACCTTTGATTAAAAAGGGAATAAACTGTGTTGCTGTGGGCACAGTTTGTGTTTTGCGTGGCAGTGATTGCCGGCCAAAATCTTCCTGGCTCTACTAAATTGATTGCGCTTGGACCTTAGAATGTAGCTGTTGAGTCATTTAATTAAGTGTCCTTCTATTAAAAATTAAAATGAAATCAAAACCAATATTTTACATTAAAACTTCAAAAAAGAGCCATACAGAGAAGAGGAAGTATCATGCAGTCTATCTTCGATCAAAAAGGGAATAAACACTGTTGCTGTGGCCACAGTTTGTGTTGCACAGCAGTGATAGAGTGATGTGTTTCTGTGGCATGTAGAGAGGAACTGCAAGAATCCAGCATGTTGATTGGTCCATAAAATCTGCTGTAATTGCACAGCTGTGGAGCAGTTAAGTAAAGAGAAAAGACCATTGATGGAATATTATATTATAATATTCATCTTTCATTTGTGCATGAACAGTGGGCTCATCAAAGACTAGTCTATAGGCACATGGAGGAAGAAGATGTTTCATTCTATATTATTAAACAATGCGAAACTGAAATGAGAGTAAGATCAACAGAGAGATTTATAAGGGTGACTCTGTAATGCTTTGATGTCTGCCTGTGCGACCAGCCTGTCCAGTTCAGAAGCTTTTCTTTCATGTACTCATGAGCTCTGTTTTAATTACACTTACAGGAAAAGGGGCTGTTTACAGGTAGCCCATTCTTACAGTGTGAACATCCCATTATTCAGTATGAATGGGTTTTTCCTGGAGTATCTACATTAGATCGCTCAGGGGTACAACAGCAGTGACTTGTCACTCAGTGTAAATCTCTGAACAGAGAACCCTGGAGAGAGTGATATAAATGAACTTCTGCACTAGTTCTCATTAAATGTGTCCTAACAGCTGAGAGGGTGGACAGAGAAAATTCACACAGTAAGGCAGTGAAAACAGCCAAAATCCTGACCTGATCCAGGGATGGATTAACACACTCCAATGGTAAAGGAGTTCAGACAAGGAAACACCTCTTCCCTTCTCCATCATCAGTTGCCAGGTAGAGCTCATTGAAGTGCCATACATGAGCTCCTATTGCATAACCTCTGTGTGCAGTCTTCAATGTGTCACATTTTTAATGTATGAAATTACCAGACCTACAGATTTGGAAAATAAGTTCTCTCATAAAAGGTTTAAACAACCACATCAATAACAACATTAGCTATGAGTTTGACTGCATCACTCTGGCATGGTGAAGGGTGTGGACATTTTGAGATACAGATCTCTGCAAGGATGAGGAACACAGGGGACTATAAATACATGTGATTCTCTTTGTGCTTCAAACAAGGAAGGAAAATGGCAGCAGGACAACCGTCTAGTGGAGGTGAGTGTTTGATACTATAGACTTGTATAAATGTCCTCAAGGGGTCATTTGACATACTGACAGCAGTAAAGCATCGACTTTACACTGTCAAAATAAAGCTTTACTAGCATAGCTAACTAGAGTAAGGACTTCACCTCTGTTAAAAGCAAAATGTACAGGATAAGTGTAACAACTTGGGGAATGAAAAGAAAAAATTGCATGCATTTGAAAATTAAAGGGATTGAATTAGTACTCACAATTTTATATTACTACCATTTTTATTATTATTATTTTTTTTATTTTTTAATTTTATTTTATTTTTGAACAGCCTAGAATTTTCGTACTGCGGTGTCAATGAAAGTGTCGGTTATTTTAAATAACGAACTTTGGTTGCGTCATGTCACTTTTATACTTGCAGTCCATCAGCATGAAACAGTACTAAAGAGCCTTGGCTGTGACACAGTAGACTAACCAGAAGATCGGCCTTGACTGTTTCCTGACACCATACGCACGAATAGACATCGTTAGCATCGTGTTAGCACGTTAACCTCGGGTGTCGCTGCAGTGTGAATCAGACGCTCAAATTGGTTAATTCCCTTTATTTCAGTGGAGCGGAGCAGGGGCGATTCTAGGATCAGACCTTTAGGGGGGCTCAGCCCCTAATGAGAATGTGACATGCATACAGTGCCTTGCAAAAGTGTTCAACCCCCCTGCTTAATCACTCATTTCATTGGATAACAATTAATACATTAATATTTTTCTATATATGATATTTTAATTTACATCAATAATACTTTTAATGAATTACTAGTAAGTAACATGAGTTTTACACCACAAAATTTAGGGGTACTGAGATGAAATTTAGGTGTGCTTGAGCACCCCTAAAAAGAGTCTGAAATCGCCCATGGAGCGGAGTTTGCCCAAAATGAAGGCGCGTTGCTTGAAATGAAGGTGTGAATTATTAATTTCCAAAATCCGCGTATTCTGACTTGATACTCACGTAGGCCTACGTACATGTGTTCTCTCTCCGCAGCCCGGTGACACGGAAAAGGTCGAAAAAGTCGTGCGCGGCACATTTATGCCAAGAATATTGTTGGTAACGTGACACCCAGTATCCAGTGAAAATAAAGATAGAAAACCTAGTTTCCATTATCATTGAATTTTACATATGAATAGCCTAAAGCCACCATTTTTATAATATATTCTTTTATAGTTTATAATATTTTATATGACTTTTATATTTAAAAATACATTTTATAACGTTTATAATGTTAATCATATTCTCTGTCAGCTGAAACTTGGAAGCGCATTTATTTAAGTATTTATGAAGGTTTAGCTCAACAGTGAGATAAACTAATTTCGCTACCGTAACGTGCTCATTGATCATATATGCAAACACTTGTACATATGCACAATGTGCATAGATAAATGCCCACAATAATGAACCCTTGTCATACGGTTTTTTTTAATCTCCATGTGCCATGTAGTTTCGACGCGTTCCTGAGGTTATATGGTGGTAAAATAAAATCTAAGGTTTTGCCTCAATAACAATAACTAGTCAGCTAATGAGTACAAAAGGGAAAAATATTGCAATACGTTGCACCATATCACTCATTTCAAAGAAAAGATTGGCGTATGAACTCAGACAGTCTGTGTGACAACGGCATTCCCTATGGTTTAAACGGTAGCTAGCTCCAGACAGTAAACGGTACTGTAAAATAACTGAGAAAGTAGTTTGGCTGTGCATCCGACCATTGCCAGTTACCTTCCAAGTGTAAGAATTAAAACTGTTTATAATGTATTGTAATGAACAGGCTAAAAGAGCGGTTATCCCGAAGGAATGTTATAGATTAATTTTGCCTGGTGATACTACGGAATCGTTGAGTGCAGTGTAGGAAGTAAACAAAAGAGAGGGAAAACAGAGGGTTGTGAAAACGTTCCATATGTTTAAGGGGGTACATGACTGAAAATAATCAACAGTCTCCCAGATAGTTTATTTGTTTTACCACACAGTCTCACCTGCAGCATAGCAACAGTTATTACACTTGCTAGCTAGTGGTCTGAAGGGCAAAACTCAGGCATCTCTCAATGACAAAGGCAGTAGAGAGGCACAGATTTAACAGGTTGAAGGTGATAGTGGTGGTAAACTCGGCTCCTTTTATGGACTCAGGTTCTTCTGAGTCACTCACTAAACTGATCCGGGTGTGTCGAGTCCTTTGAGTCACTTGAGTCAGTGTTTGAGTTGTGGAGGAAACAGGATCCACTCAACTCAGTCCCGTTCAGTTTTGAGTTGTGGAGGAAAGGAAAGGATCCACTCAACTCGGTTAACTGCGCTAGGCTGAGTCCGTCAGTCTTGAGTCTTGAGTCTTGAGTCCTGAGTCTTCTGGGTCCGCTGTGTTTCCGAGTGCGGAGGAAGGAGGATCTACTCAACTCAAGTCAGTGAATCTGAGTCTTCTGGGTCTGCTGTGTTTCTGTCTATGTAGGAAGTTACTCTGAACCGTTCTCAGTCAACTCAACTACATTCAGAGGCGCATATTTGATCATTTATTAAGTTATTTGAACGTCGGACAGTTGGGTTACCTGCTAAATGCTAGGTAGATGGGCAGAGTATGTTATACAGGTCATAATAACAGTGATACAGATTATTGTTTCAATGTGCGTCGCCTGGTGTTAGCAGCAGCCATAGGACTATAGGATCCGGGTTAATGGAGACCTCAGACTCATGAATCCTGAGTTAGCATGAGGATTTGAGTTAATAACCCGGGTGATTCAGGAATCAACCAGCTCTAGAAGGTGAGGACCGGAGGAACTCAGAGCCTCGCTTAGATCTTACGTCGTTTCCAGCACTTCGCTTTGTGATGGCTCTGCAGTCAGCTCTGCGGTTAGCCTATGCTGAAAAAATAGTGCACCTGATTGTGACTACGCAGATCCAGGTAGCGTGGGGGTACATCGCGACATATCTCCAAAAGCTCTAGTTCCCAGATGCAGTGTCTAGCTACCTAGCAAGGAAGTGCAGATTGTTTTCATTTTACTATAATGTGTTTCATTTTAGTGGTGTAGTGTTTGAAAGGGATGAGCAACAGGTCAGTTCAGTCTCACAAAGTGTAGACATCAAGTTTACGTTTCATTTACCATTTTGTGTTCTGTGTTTTACCTACAGTGTCTGCAGGGAAACCTGATTCTCCTGATCTGAGGATAGTGCTGGTTGGTAAGACTGGAGTAGGGAAGAGTGCATCAGGAAACACCATCCTGGGAAGAACAGCTTTTAGAGAGGATGCCTCCCCTGTGTCTGTAACCAGGGTTTCAACCAGAGAGAGAGGAGAGGTGGCTGGGAGACATGTTTCTGTGATTGACACCCCAGGGATCTTTGACACGTCACTGACCGATGAGCAAGTGAAATGTGAAATAGAGAGGTGCATCAGTCTGTCTGTCCCAGGACCCCATGTGTTTCTGCTGGTGATCAGACTGGGCAGATTTACACAGGAGGAGAGAAACGCTGTGCAGTGGATCCAGGAGAAGTTTGGAGAAGAAGCCTCAAAGTACACAATGGTGCTGTTCACAGGAGGAGATCAGCTAAAAGGAAAATCTGTGGAGGAGTTTCTGAGTCAGAGCTATGAGATTCAGGAGATCATCAGACGCTGTGGTGGAGGATATCATGTCTTTAAAAATGAAGATAAAACTAACTGCACTCAGGTTGCAGAGCTGCTGCAGAAGATAGAGGAGATGGTGGAGAGGAATGGAGGACGGCACTACACTAATGAGATGTACCAGGAGGCTGAGAGAAAGATCAGAGAGGAAGTGGAGAAAAAGAGAAAGGAGAAAAACTGGGAAAATATGATGAAATATGTGAAAGGAGCAGCAGTAGGAGCAACAGTAGTAGGAGCAGCAGCAGTAGCAATAACGGGAGGAGCAGCAATTGTGGCAGCAAATCCAGAAACAGCAGCAGCAGCAGCTGCTGCAGCAGAACGAATAGTCACTGCAGTAATTAGCAAGAGATTATAACTCACTGGTTGAAGCTAAGTCTGTTTATCATCCAGGAAACACATACAAGGCGCTAATGAGGCAATAAAGGGACTTAGCCAGAGGTGTTGTTAGGATCTTGAAACACTTGGGGCTTAGCCCCAAATCTTCAGATTTTCACCCAATAATTGCACCATTTTCAAGTTATTTCAGAGTAAAATGAATATAAGATGTGAGACACTGTGCTCTACCAAAAGGTTCCAGTCAGGTGCATAGGCTGGTTTTCACAACATGAAATCAAAATAAACAAAATGAGTGCATTCTGAGTTCTCATTCAACTTAGTTATTATTCTTATTTTCAGCAGCAGGAGTAAAACCCTAAGAAAAAATAAGAGCCTTGAAGTTGATGAAGCAGTGAAGCCCTGTACCCGGTGCACTCCCTCTCTCTCTCTCTCCCTCTCTCTCTCTCTCTCTCTCTCTCTCTCTCTCTCTCGTGCTCACACAAAATGCGCATGTGCCAAGTAGTGTGAAGTAGATCTACTGCTTGAATGACACACACAGAGGACCCAAAACGTACTTGCATTTTTCAAAAACAATATGATATTGTTGATCAAAAACGGTTTTTGATCAACGATATCACATTATTTTCGAGGGCTTTAATGCATGATCGGAATGACAGATGAATAGATCCGGGGCTTTTTTCATTATTCTTATTTTTGTAAAAAAAAAAAAAAAGAGATCCGGGGCTATTCATTAAACATTCGGGGCTGTAGCCTCGGACGCCCAAGCCTAACGATGCCACTGGACTTAGCATCAACTTGCAAGTTTGCAAAGAGTCTCGAAGACATGTTACAAGACCGGGTGGTGGGAAATGTATCTAGCAATCGCATACATGAAAGACTGTTGCAGGAGCCGACTGTAACATTAGACAAAGCCAATGCTAATGCAGCTCAGATCAAGGCAGCTGATGAGCTGGCAAAGTCTATGGGGAAAAACTCAATGCTTGAGCAAGCCATGCAGAAAAAGTCTACCACTGCCGCTGGACGATGCCGGAGTAAGCTGCTGCCATGACCGCTGTCTTCTCCCAGGCCTTCTTCAAAACCCCCTGCCTCTGCTCCTTCATCTGCCTCCTCTGCTCGCTCCTGCCACCACTGTGGGTCTGACAAACATCTCGCAAATGCACAGAACTGCCCAGCTGCTGCTGCTGAGTGCCAGAAAACTGGACATGTCACCTGAGTCTGTTGTTCTGTTCAGACGCACTCGGATGATTTACCCTGCTTGAATACACTGGGTTTTTTTACCAACAGGGACAAACAGCACTTGACAAAATCTTCTGCTATACCACCATTCTGCTATGCCACCATTCTGTGGATTTGACGGTGGATACTGGTTTGTCAGTGTCCATCCCTCTGAAACTCATCTCCGATTCCCACTTCAAAGGAGTGCCTTTACAGCTGGTGACCTGCTTGTGTGCTCATATTGCTGTGCTGGGGTGCTTACCTGTGACTGTCTCTGAAGGGGGTTTTACCTGCTCTGCCACACTCTTCATTGTTGAATCTGTGCTACTGGGCATGGATGTGATACAGGGCTTGAATATGTGTCTCAAGGGAAAGAGTATCCTACACAGCGCTTCCTCTTTTGCCTCAGTGATGCCATCCTGCAATCAAAACCCTGGACAAGTACGGTCACAGAGTTTCTCCATACCTGCTGAGAGAATCAGACAGAGGGAACTGGTAGATGTGCACCGTGTTGTTGCCCTGAAATAAAATCCAGTTATATACCAGTTATGTTTTGTGTCCACTTGTAGGGCTTTTTTCGGGACATTACTGCAGGCTTTGAACTGTAATGTACAAGCATATGCATTTCTTGATATTAACATGGTGGATGTATATCGAAGAAATAATAAAATAGAAAACATAGTGGTATGACTGCCCGCGACTACCATTTCCCATCATCTCCTGTTTTTGTTGATTAAAAATCATATTCTACAACAAATGCTCCTCTCTGTCTACACTGGAAGAGTGATCCCCCAGTCTGTCTGCTAATTACAGAGGAAGGGCGGGGGGTTTGTAAACAGCACATGACGGCTGGCCGCCTCCAAGGGAAAGGCGTATTTATTGCCGCGTTGTCTGAGGAGAGAGGAAACAGTGATAAAAAGGGTGGAGGATGGTTTGAACAAACTCCGAAAAGAAAAAAAGTGTGTGAGGTAAGGTGATTTATGTAAATGTAAAGAGCATTCTCACACGATTCGCATAATCTGGTCCTAGCGTTGTCCGGTCACGTGCCACGTGCGTTTGTTTACAAACTCCTTCTCACCATAAATCCCAATTTCCACAAATGTGTCCAGAGAGATGTTTCATCAGTCAAAACTTTGTTTTTGAATATTTATCCGCTTAAAAACCAACCGAATCCACTGTCTGTACATGAACACCATTTATGGATATGGAGGGTATACTGCATAAATAAAGCTAAGGACACTATCTGTAATGGGTGGTCCAGGCCTTGGGGGAGGCTCTATCCTTTTAACCGAGCCCTCTTTGGTCAGTA
Source organism: Megalops atlanticus (assembly GCA_019176425.1). Lineage (NCBI taxonomy): Eukaryota > Metazoa > Chordata > Actinopteri > Elopiformes > Megalopidae > Megalops > Megalops atlanticus. The sequence continues at coordinate 29,272,945 of CM032893.1, forward strand.
CAGGCCAAGTAACCGTTACGGGTTTGATGGTCAGCTGACTACTAACAGGGCGGAGCAGCGGGGAATTTAAAAGGACAGGACCGTTTTAGGTATGCTTGGATAATACTGAGAAAATATTTTTTAATAATAGCAAAAAATGTATTAAAAAAAACTTTTCTACATGGCATTTGACTTTATGATTTTTTTAAATATGAGAGAATTTGTGATTCCAAAATTACACTTTACTTTGGAAATAAATAAAATATTCATTTTATTCAGGGTCCTTGGATTTGTCATAGATAACAAAATGTACCACCTAGCTCATCATAGGTTTATGAAAAATAGCTAGCCATAGATATATAATAACACCTTCCAGCTCATCTGAAAATGTGAATGAACAAAATTCATACAAGTGTTATGGCCACAGTCATCGCCGGGATCCTATGTGCACATTCAGGATCACATCCTTAAGTCTAGGATGGAATTTGTTTAAATTTGTTTAAAATAAAAGTTAATAAAGATCCATGAATATTTATTTAGTGGTCAGCTGCGGGAAGATATCCTCATAACAGTAATTATCCTTGGGCTTGAGGATTAAGTCATGGTAAAGGTGCACCTGTCCCTTTAATTGTTTGGTTGGGTCTCATGGGAAGTGGGCGGAGTGAGTGAATGCCGGGAGGCATTAAGATGTTTGGTCATGGGCGCCTTGGGGCTGAGAGTTGGAAGCACTGCTTGTGCGCCACACCGTGCAACAGAAGACGTGAAAGCCCACAACCTGAAGACCAACCACGAAGGGGGTTGATGGTGCATGCCCTAAAGGAGAGGACTGCAGCTGACTTTTAGAAAACAACACAAACACTGAGCAAACGGAGGAAACGCAGACTGAGCTGGCCCAGGCCAAGTTGAAGATCGCACGCTGGAGCTGGCCGGGGACACAAGAGAGATCGTGTCGTGGGCAGTGAGGTGTCTCAACCTGGTAAGCACCTTTATCTTTACCGGCTGCCATTTCAAGCCCAGGATAATTCAGCTGTGGAGCAGTTGAGGGAGGCATGCAGGGAATGTTAGGGTGCGGCATGGGAGGTTTCACCCTAGACCACAAATGCTTTTAGCACTGTTTGCCTTCTGGCTTACCTGTCGTGCACGCCCATAACACAAGAAATTATCTTGTGATTTTGGAAATTTTTTTACTTTTTTTTGTCTGGTTGTCCTACAGTATAAATGCCAAAGCACACCTAAAATTAATTTAACCGTACAGCCCTAAAGTGTAGGGTGTTTGTGACACACCAGGTTTTGAACTGTTGATGTCAGGAATGTAGCTGCTGTGTCCCAGCTTGGCCACCAGATGGCCACATAACTTCCTGTAGTCTCTATTTCTATGTATGTATGTATGTGTGTGTACGTGTGCGTGTGCGCGTGCATGTGTGTACACTCTTGCCCGAGCCTGTTTTGTATCTCACAAGTCTCCAGTGAAGGTAACTTTATTTCCTTTGAATGAAAACTCTTATGTCTCCAGTTCTCTCTGCATTATTTAATTAAATTTATGGTACTGTCAGGGTGACCTTTGGATGGGAGCAGTCCTGCAGACTCTCAAAAAGACAAACAGAGACAGAGCTTGCTATCTAATTGATCTGGCACAGCTAGAAAACTAATGAACTAGCTTGATACAGTTGTCTTTCAACAAATCCTAAGTAATTGGCTTCAACAAATTTCAGCTGGTAGCTTTCTTGCTCTATATTAACTACATATGCCTAGTGGTATTGGTACCTAAGGAAACAGACATAATGTAATGTTAGATCAATATGGCTAGCAACTTGACACACTTGTTTGATAATACGTGCTAGAAGGAAGCTTTAGATTTGTAACAACCAGGCTTTTCTATAAGAGAGATGCACAACATTTACCATTATTCAGAGGCAGCAAGAAACAGCTTTCAAGGTGTAAGTGAAGCTTATAGCGCTTAGTTTCAATATAAACGGCTGTGGTCATGGTGTGTGAGTGTGTAGTGAAGTATGCTGCTGTCCCAGTGTGTGTTTCTAAGTGTTTCAAGTGTTTCTAAGACAAGGTCGAACAACACAGAGATTAGGAGTGTAACAGAAATGTAAATTGAAATGACAAGTTCATGTCCATTTAAAGTGAATACAAAGATCCTTAAATCTCCTTCATTGTCATGGGTGTTTCCCTCTCCACAGTGTGTGACTCCTCCTGTCTGAGGATGGTGCTGGTTGGTAAGACTGGAACAGGGAAGAGTGCATCAGGAAACACCATCCTGGGGAAAGAAGCATTCATTACAGATTTCTCCCCAAATTCTGTCACCAAGAGCTGTAAGAAACAGAGTGGAGAGGTGGCTGGTAGATGGGTTCCTGTGATTGACACCCCAGGGATCTTTGACACGTCACTGACTGATGAGCAAGTGAAATGTGAAATAGAGAGGTGCATCAGTCTGTCTGTCCCAGGACCCCATGTGTTTCTGCTGGTGATCAGACTGGGCAGATTCACACAGGAGGAGAGAAACGCCGTGCAGTGGATCCAGGAGAAGTTTGGAGAAGAAGCCTCACAGTACACAATGGTGCTGCTCACAGGAGGAGATCAGCTAAAAGGAAAATCTGTGGAGGAGTTTCTGAGTCAGAGCTGTGAGATTCAGGAGATCATCAGACGCTGTGGTGGAGGACATCATGTCTTTACCAATGAAGATAAAACTAACTGCACTCAGGTTCCAGAGCTGCTGCAGAAGATAGAGGAGATGGTGGAGAGGAATGGAGGACGGCACTACACTAATGAGATGTAACAGGAGGCTGAGAAGAAGAGGAGGGAAGAAGAGGAGAGGAGGAGAAGAGAAGAAGAGGTGAAAAAGAGAGAAGAGGAGGAAAAAAATCAGAGAAGAGGAGAGGAAGAAGTGGAAAAAAGCTGAGAAAAAAATCAGAGCAAAGGAGGGGAGGAAGAGGAAGGAAGCTGAGAGAAAGATCAGAGAAGAGGAGGAAAGAAAGAGAGAAGAAGCTGAGAGAAAGATCAGAGCAGAGGAGGAGAGGAAGAGAGAGGAGGCTGAGAAAAAGATCAGAGCAGCACAGGAGAGGAAGAGGAGGGAAGCTGAGAGAAAGATCAGAGAAGAGGAGGAGAAAGAAAGAAGAGAAGAAGGAAAAGGAAAAGAGAAAATGGGGAAGAAGCTGAGAGAATGATATGTAAAGTGCAGATAAAAGAGCAGGAGCTAGACAGGAAGGAGCAGGAGTGCAGGTTGATGCAGAGGGAAATCAACAGAAAGCTGATGGAGCTGGAGAAGAAGCAGCTGGAGTTTGTGGTGAAGGAGAAGAAGTTAGAGGAAGAGGTGATGGAGACTATGGATGAATGGCATCCCATTCCTTTCCGAATCACAATAGCTCGAGGCCTTCATATGCTGGGGGGGAAGAGAAAGGAGCTGGAATGTGAAAGAAAGAAGCTGACGTGTGAAAAAAAGGAGCTGGAGTCTGACAATGGAGAGCTCACACGACAGAGACAGGACCTGGCGTTGAAGAGAAGGGAGTGTGAGTGGGAGAAGAGGGAGCTGGCGTGGGAAATAAAGCAGTTAGTGTGTAAGAGAAAGGAGCCAGTGCGGGTGATGACCGAGTCCGAGGGTGAGAGAGGTGAGCTAGAGATAGAGTGTGGGTTAACAGAGTTACAAAAGTGTATGTTAGATTGAAAGGAGTGTGAAAGTAATGTGAAGGAAGGAAATATGAGCTGAAAAAACCAAACATTTCGGCCTCTGAAAAGAACAAAAGAGGGACTGTTGTAATCTATCATACGTCTGGAACAGATTTGATTTGAATCCCTGAGTTTCAGCACTTATCAAACCTGCAGGTCCTGTGATGACTCTGTGAATGTCCCTCTGTCTGGCTCCTCTGTGTGTGTTTCACTGTGGCTGTAAGGTGCAGTTTCAGTGCTACTCACGTGCTGGCCTGCATCACCAGTGGAGGATTGCAGGGAGTTGGAATGCCATACCCCCTTCCGTGTACTCACCAGCCAAAAAAAAGTCACAACCTCTGGCCCTAAACTGCTCACCCTCTCCCATCTCTGAATCAGTGATGAAAAATTGCTGGCCTTGCTTGCTTATATTGCTAATTATGAGTGGCCTGTTTTTCCTTTTCCTTTATGCTAAAATAATGTTGTTTACGTTATCAGTATCAACATCTTCAATATAGCTAAATAACTGAATCATGGCACCAAAGAGCAGGGTAGTGTTACACTTTGAGTGCTACAAGTAGGGAGAGAGAAAGAGAAAGAGGGCGACTTCAGATTTGCTGTGTAAGTTATTTTCAGAACACTATGCCATCGTAAGTAACTCAATTTAGATATAAATCTGGGTGCTGATGTTGACTTAGTCTTTCTCACAATATAAAAATGTTTAAGTGCAAATTTGTAATAAAGCTTTTTATGATTATTTTGGCTTTCTGATGACTGGTTTGAATGGATTTTGTAGGTGTCTCGCGGCTTGCTGCAAGTGAATTAAGCAAGTCCTGAACAAACAGTCAAAGATCTGTTGGAAAGGCTAGATGGATTCTATGTTTCTTAAAATATAAAGGCCAAGATTACAAAATGTGTACAAAAGTTAGCTTCATAAAATGGCTATGTTAATCATATGCTAACACTGCAGCACAGGCTAATTCACTGTTCTAAGAAGAGGGTTTCTTTCAATGTTAGCATTCTGTGTTCCTGTGTAGGGAATTGGGGAAGTGTTTTGAAAACTCTGACTTTAATCTGTTTAAATGGTCTTTCTGGTGCAGTACTTTTTAAGGCATGTTTTTAACTGGTTTTTGCACACTTGGCTTGTCCCACTGTGCTGCCCTCTGCGGCTCTGCATGAGCGCCGAGGTGAAACAGAAGCTCCCACATGCTCACATGCAGCCAGTGGCTGTTTCTCACGCTAGCAGTGCCGCACTGCACCACAGTGAGGCGGGCACCGACAGGTGGGTGAGACTCCACTCCATGACGTCGTGTGAGCAGCTTCCAGGGGCCTGAAAAATCTGTGTTAAAGCTCCACCCCTCACTTACACGTTGGTAAAAGTTCACTGGGAAAGGTTCACTAGTGCCATAAATTGGATTCTTCTCCAGATGCCTATAGAAAGACAGCATCCAGACAGTAGAACAATCAAACACGCTCCATCAGTGCAAGTCTTGATAAAGTACATTCCCTCTTCTGGGGTTAATCTATTGTGCTCTTACTCAGATTAAAGGAGAATATGGATTTATATGAATTTTCTACACTAAATTAGCAGTATTTTGAATCCTTTAAACAGGGTTGGGAATACCAAATAAACTCACTGACTCTGCACCCAACATCAGAAACTAGCTAAAGAAACAAAATGAAAATTTGGGTTTAATTCTGGTGTAATGATGCGTGCTTGTGTTCCACACAGTCGACAGCTGCATGGTCTTAGTTTGTGTCCTTCATGACTGTGGAGGTACAAAGTGCTATACTCGCAGAAGAAGGCAAAGAAGATGTTTTGTTATACTTAGATACTCTGTATTATTACAAATGCACAAATCAATCAAAATGTTCAGAAAGAAAGAAAGACAAAACTTCAGTCAGGACATTCATACACTGATGTATATGTAGAGAGCATGGAGAACAGTTTCTGTTGAGAACTTTAGATAGGTCTTCCCTGTAATGTATTTGGCAGACAGTCTATTCCTGCATGAGCTGTAAGGCTGTTACAGCACTGCACTTTCAGTGTGTCAGCGCAAACTGAACGGGCTATGCCTGGCTCTGCACCTCCCCCTGTGTCACTGATCCCAGATCAGAGTTCACATAACTCTACTCCCTAGCAACGCAGCAGAGTCGCGAGGAAAGCGCCACCTTTTGTAGCAGTAATCATACTGAACCACAAGGTGGTGCTCCAGATGCATTTAGTACAGTTACAGCGTGAACTCAGGGAAGCTTTTTACTGATCACCTGACCTGACAGCCCTCAGCTAGAATCAGCCCTGGAAGGGAATGGGGGAGGGGAGAGTAGTGTGTGTTTCTGTTCGTAGCTGTCCCTCTACAGTAGGAGCAGAACTTCAAATGATTGACAGGTATATTAAATGTGAACTGACGGATTCATTTCATGAACACACAGGATATAAACAGAATGAAACAAATATCTTCTTTCGTGTGTTGATTCCTGTGTGATTTTTAGAACACAACCTCAAAAATATCATCCAAACATGTATCAATAAGTTACAGGTGGCAGTAAGTTACCATATGAAGCGGATGAGAAAATTTCACCTGTTGCTCTTGGCCGAGTTGGATTCAAAGGCCCCAGAATGGCAGCAGGTCGTTCAGTCACCTCATCCCTGCTGTCTTCCCCACTGCCTGGATTACTGGCTGCCATTACTGATCAGAGGCCTCAGCAACAGACGACCAATGGAAGGATCCGGAGAAATGAAACGATTCACACTGACTTTGCTAGCAGCACAGAGGTCATCTCGTGTCACCAAGGAAATTCAGGGTATGAACATGAAGGACCAGATCTGCCTCCTTTCCCTCTTTCAGAATAGATCAACAGACCATAAACAAGGCAAAACGAATTTATCCTTGCAAATCAAAATTCAACTTTTCCTTCTGCCAAAATATTTTAACAACAAACAAGGAAAAACAGAAAAACAGTGTTTGTATGTTTTTTAGACTCAAACTCTATGGAAGTGACAGTGTTGGATCACAAATTTAGTGAGAGCGAAACAAAAAGGAAGAAATGAGGCTGATCTCAATGAGGTCATTAATCTCAATGAGGACGTTCTTTTCATAGGTATGGAAAAGACTTACTAGAGGAACGTCTTATTGTACGAGGCAGCTAATAAACCAGAGATAATAAGTGAGAGCAAGGGGAAGGGTACAGACGCAGGAGACAGGAGGTAGTGAGGTGGAGAGGGTGAGAGGGCAAGTGGAGAGGAAAAAGAGGAAAAGAGAGAGAGAGGGAGGATGAAAGGAAGAGATGAATCAAACATGCAGAGGTGTGCAGTGGCTCTGCTTCAGACAGACCTGCAGAAGAATGGACAAAAACTACAAAGCAGGCCAGCATAAAGGCTTTATCCCAAAGCAGGCCAGCATAAAGACTTTATCCCAAAGGCCGTCATAAATCCTGCTTTTGCCCCTGCTGGCCAACCCCTGAGCCGAGAGAGACACAGGGAAAATAACACAGAAAATTAAAAAGACACAGATGCACATCCCAGGGGGAGAAAACGAAGGATGTGAAAGAGAGCGGGAGAGGGGGTGGGTGGGTGGGGAGGAGGGAGGGTGATGGGGAATGAGAGAGAGAGGCGGGGGGGCATGGGGGGAACAGCAGGCCATTGTGCTGGAACACCAGGCACTGGTAGACACACTCGGGTGCGTTCACACATTCATGCACTGACACGGACGCATGCACACACACGCTCCGACACCGCAACCTGCTCCGCCATCGCACGAGCCTTCCTCCCGCACCTGTGCTCAAACGCTCACCTGCGCTCAGACCTGCGCACCCCTCTCCTGCTGTCACATGCAACGGCCCTCCGCTGGAACTGACCCACAGAGCACCGGGGACTGACCTGGGAACAGTGCTGGACTGACAGGGCGAAAAACTGACTCCCGTGGCTTCTGGACCTCACGGTTCCACTCACAAGGTTAGTGTGATTAATACTTTAATGGATGTCATTAGCTGTGACAGACGTATTCAAACACACCGCTAAGCGGAGTGATGCAGTCAGCTCTTCAGTGACAGAGCTGGCTAACGATTTATTGCTTCTGTCATAGACTGTCATAGTGACTGATGCATCATGGAACACTTCACTTCCACTGCCTAGTCAGACTGCACTGGTTAACCAGGGTAGGGCTTGAATAGTGTTATGCTCACACTCACTGGTCTGGGAGTGTTGTTAGTCTGGTCTTACAGTTGGATGGACTTCTGTTCTCTTGTGCTGGAAGTCGCTTTGGATAAGAGCATCTTCTAAATGCATGTAATGTAATGTAATGTAGATACTGTTGAGCACATGCAACTATTAAAATGTCTGCCTGGCAGTTGAGTGTGAGATTGTATCTTTGTGTTGGGAGTTACCTGTTGGGTCTGAGTGCCAGACTGAACTGCTTGTGCTGGCTGTGCAAGGGGCTTCTTTCTCCTCAGTAAATCTCACGCTGTAACGGATGTCTGCCTCACCTGTTTTTCCATGCCTGATGGTCCTGTAAGTACCATTTCAGATTTGTTGTAGTGTTTTTGTGTGTTTAAAACAACTTTCCCCTGTGTGTGCCCGGGTCTGGAGAATGGGGACCCACGCTCGGGGCTCCTATAAAGGCCTCCTTGTGTTTGGAGGCTCCTCATGTTTTTTCTGAGATAATCGCCTCGGCCGGCCAGGCGTAGCCCGACTCCCACGTCTCCGTGAAAAGAAGCCATTCTCCCAGCTGACATTGCAGGCCAGCTGCAGCCGGTGTCAGAGCCCGGGGACTCGCACCGACGAGAGGCTGGAAGATCAGGATGCTTCTGTCTGTCGATACCGTGGTGCATCTGAAATTACATCACGGGCAGAGGTTTTGCAAACAGGGCATGAGTAATCAGTGATTGTCATTAACAGCTGAACGTCTTGTTCATATTGTCACACAGATTTGGAGTTTTGATTATATGTTTACATTTGTTCATTTGGCAGATGCTCTTATCCAGGGCGACATACAGAAAGAGCATTGAATTGAGTTTGGCATGAAGCTGTATAGATACTAAGTCATTAGTGCCACACTTGCAAAAAAACCACTGTTGTCATACGCCACACAAACATATTTTAGTATCATCATTTATGGCCGCCAAGCTTGTGCCGCCCAAAGCATCTCTTCTAAAATGTATGTCCCTTTGACCCGCTCACCCAGGGTAGCTCCAGTTGGCTTCTTCATCGTGCGGAGCAGTGAAGAGGAGGAACAGGAAGGCAGGGCCTGACCGTTTCATTGGCTGTAATCTGCATTTTGCATGGACTATTTCCTGTCGCCTGAGAGGTGGACAGACAGAGCTGAGCAGAACCACCCTTGGGTGCAACGAGGGTACCTGAGAGAGAGGCGCAGGGGTAGCGGAACCAGAATCAGAACCAGATCACCCAGACCCGCTCCGTCATGGCGTCCACGGGCCTGCAGCTCCTGGGCTTGGTCCTGGCCCTGGTGGGCTGGGTGGGCGGGGTCATGGTGTGCGGCGTCCCCCTGTGGCGGGTCACCGCCTTCATCGGGAACAACATCGTGACGGCGCAGATCATCTGGGAGGGGCTGTGGATGAGCTGCATCGTGCAGAGCACAGGCCAGATCCAGTGCAAGGTGTACGACAGCCTGCTGGCGCTGCCCAGCGACATGCAGGCGGCGCGGGGGCTGTCCATGCTGTCTGTGCTGCTCAGCGGCCTGGCCTTCGCCCTGGGCGTGCTGGGCGTCAAGTGCACCAAGTGCCTGGGGCGGCAGCACCTGAAGGCACGCATCAGCCGGGTTTCGGGGATTCTCTTCGTCCTGGCGGGGTTCCTCTACCTGGTGCCCGTCTGCTGGACCGCCCACTCCATCATCCGGGACTTCTACGACCCCCACGTGGCCGCCCCGCACAAGCGTGAGCTGGGCCCCGCCCTCTACCTGGGCTGGGGGGCGTCGGGGCTGCTGCTGGTGGGCGGGGCCCTGCTGTACTCCGGGTCCAGCCCGCCGGGGGCGCCCTCCTCGCCCACCTTCAGCGGGAGCAGCGAGAGCAGCCCCCGCAGGGCGCCGGGCGGGGCCGCCCAGGTGAAGGGGTACGTGTGAGCACCCCGCCTCCTCCCCCCCCCCCCCACACCGTCACTGCACGCCTCGCCCTGACACGCCCGGGTCCTGGGAACGCCCGACTGGGCGGGGCGTCTCACCCTCAGCCTGCTTAATAATGTCATTTCCTGTTTCATATTTCCAATCGCTCTCCAGGCCGTCGTCTGTGAGAGAGGGTGTGAAGACAAATGTGAACTCGTTTTTTTTGGTTTGTTTGTCTGTTTGTTTATTCCACCTCTGATCTCATCTGATAACCCCTTCAGTGTGTGTGTTTTGTTCTCTGTATAAAAACAATAAAGTCTTCAGTCTTTCGATGTCTTTGTTTAAACATTTCTTTCAGCATCAGGTCAATGCACATCCTTTTACACATCTTAATAAAAATACGCAGCGATGTGTTTTAAATATAACAGCTAGGGAAAACCCTTTAGTATGTACACATTTAAATGCTTCAGCTTTTGATATCCACAAAATCATGTCCTACAGCTTAGATCTGTGCCTTCAGATTCTGCTGTAATAGCTGTAATCCTGACTGCTCAAAAACAGAGTTCAGTGTTCAAAATCCTCAATGCCCCCCCTCATCCTTCCCCTCTCATAACTGACTCTAGCTGTCAATCAGTGCTTTCTGTGGCATCTTACTGTGCCTATAGGCAGGCCTAAGACGAAGACAGGAGGCCCCTCCTACTAATGCTCTGAAGAATAATAGCCCCTCCCACTGTTCCTCTGAGGGCCCGAGCCCCTCTCATTGTCTGTCTGAGAGATCGTTGCTCCTTCCCCTAATACTCTGAAAGACCATAGCTGCTCCTATTGACCCCTGAAAGACTGTAGCTCCTCCCATTAACCCCTGGAAGACTGTAGCTCCTCCCATTAACCCCTGAAAGACTGTAGCTCCTTCCACTGACCCCCTGGGAGACCATATCTCTTCCAAATGACCCTTTGACAGACCATGGCCCATCCCACAGAGTCTCTGAAAGACCAGGGCACCTCCCACACCATGCATACACTGAGTGTCCTTGGATGGCAGGAAGATCAGACGGCCACCCACACTCTGCCTGTGGGGTTTTCAAAAATGTTTGATAAGGCAGTGTTTCATGATAAATTGCCTGAGAGGTTGGGCAGTGTAAGCCTTCTCAGTCCCCTCTCCTCTCTGCTGATCCTCCTGGTCTGCTTTAGAGGTCAGTCCCACAGTTTATGTCTTAAGGCTATGAATGGGTGCACAGACACAAGTGGAGACCTATCCACACAGCTGATTCATTTAGACGAATAGAGAAGTTGGACACATAGTGTGTGTCTGTCACACCCTGTCTTTTCATTTGTGTGTGTGTGTGTGATAGTGCACACGTGTGTATGTGTGTTTGTGTGTGTACAGATGTGTGCAAGTATGTATGTGCAGCACACGCATGTGTGTGTGTGTTTGTCTTTGCGTGTGGGTCCCATCTGTGTCTCCCTGTTTGTTGTGCTTGTGTGTATGCCCTGTATGTGTTGCCCTGGTGACTGTGTAGGCGCTGAATTGCATTGTGGGAGGTGAGCCACGGGAGAGTTAATCAGCTGATGTTTATTAATGGGGCATAACTGAGATCCCTCAGATTCTCCACTGCCTCCCCACACACCCACACATCTGTCCACCCCTTTCTGTGTGCGAGCTCATCTCTTATTCCACATGCTTCACCAGAGGGGCCAAGGAGATCTGTAACAGCTGTATAACACAGCAATCCCATATGTGAGGACACACATATTAAACGCTGCTGCTGTTGCCTTGCTTGATAACTATGTTTTAGAATGCTTTTCGTTATCAGATTGTTTTGTACGTCAGTTTTCTTGTGCGAGTGAGGTTTTAACACATTGATGTCTCCTTGTTTCCATCACCTGTGTGAACGCTGGCACTGAATGCTATGTGAGCGGGGATGGCTTTGCCCATCTCTCCAGCTGCTGAGGACACACTCCCCCACATCCCCAGCCCCCCCCCCCAACGTGTCCCTGCCAGTCAGTGCAGAGCAGAGAGGGGGGTTTTGTCTCAGGCGGCAGCGGGACAATGGCGCAGTATGGAACACCAGCAGCGCAGAAACAATGGCCAGCTGTGTTCTGGGTGCCAGGTATTGAGTCATGTATGACCTAATGACTCGAGTGTAGAGAGGAGGGGAGTGGGTATGGGGGAGATTATAAAACAGAACCATTACTCTTCGTACCCCTCCCTCCCACCAGATATGCGCTCACTGGCTGGGGGGGCAGGGAGGAGAGAGAGAGAGATGGGACGAGTGGAACCAACAGTCCCGCGAGACAGGAGGAAAGGCGAGGGTTACAGTCTGTATGCAGCACAACTGAAAATGGAACCATCATAAAAGCATGACGCCCACTGTTCATTGAGTTTTTATTGATCTCAGCGTCCATGGTGACTGTTTTTTTGGAACCTGCTGATTTTGAATTGAATGTACAGACACCCGCTTTCATGTTATTTGTGTTACAGCATGTTATTGCATTTCTTGTCTTTAAATTTCCATCATGCAGAAATTAAGTCAGATGGGGAGCAATGAAAGAGTGCTTTTGCTCAGTATCTTGATTGTAACTTTAACAGCAACAGTAGTGCAGCACCCCTAGCAATACTACAATTGCAGAAGAGTAGAGGAGGAGGGGTGTGGCAGTAATACATAACATTACAGTTTTGCCGTTTTTATTTTTATTTTATTCATTTTTATTGCCATAGTAGTGGCAGTTTGCAAAAAGTTTGAAAAAGCCGGTGGCCAAAGGAGCCAGGGAAAGACCCGGCTAGCTAACGTTGTGAGATACAACTAGGAAAAAAACTATCTTCCCCAACGTATTCGTAGATTGCTATGAGTGCTTGAAAATGGTTTCAAAAAGACGTGCATTAACCAAAGAAATGTGTTCATTTGAAAAGAAGAAACAGAAAAGCAAAAAGGATCTGTCACTCCCTCCACTAAGGTCTGAGTGGAAGCTCTTTGGCCTCCAGATGGCAGAATCGTCCATTCCTTTGCAGAAAACTCACTCTTCATGTCGTTGTGCAATCTAGCCGTGCAGCCGGATCCCCGTTGCTTTCCACGATCAGCTAAACCAACCCCAATTCCAGCGCCAGCCATGTTGTAGTGGAAGTTTAAACTGATCCACGGTCAGCATCGGTACGGTGAACTCTACGGCATAAGAAAGCAGGAAGTACTAACCGACCCCGGCCAGGAGACAGAGAGGAAAGAAATCGGTACTGCTGAACTTATTTGCTCCAAACACTGCATCTGTCCGGCGCGTCTGAAACACTAGCTCAGCAATGGGCAAGGGAGGAGGCACATTTGAGAGATTACTAGGTAAGGTCTGATGATCTGTATATCCGAAAAATAACGTGTGGATAATCGCAGGGAACCATTTGCTTTGTTTTTGCGTGTTGTTTTGCGGTTAGTTTTGGGCTGTGGCTTTTCTCCGGTGTCAGTGCAGGATTGACCGGGGGCCGCGGCACCAGGCTGGCCGATAGCTGCTGACGTTGGCCGGCTGGACCAGAGTTCAGATCGGCTGTTCTGGGCCCGTTTTTACGCACAAAGTCGCGTCTTAGCCTTCACCAAATGCAGTGTGTTTATTCTAGGGTGGTTATCCAGCTAGCGAGTTAGCAAGCTAACGCATTCACCAAATGCAGTGTTTATTTTAGGGTGGCTATACAGTTAGCTAGTTAGCAAGCTAGCTGATCTGCTTGCTGGCTTGTGGCTAACTAGCTGGTTAACGTTAGCTAGTTTTCTGACACTGCTGGGCCAGTTAGCTAGTCAGCAATGATGTCAATAATTGTATGCGTAAGCGGCGATTTTTCCCACGTCTTTGATCTAGGGAGCGTTGTCTTGCTAACGTTACAGCAGGACATGGCTAGATTTAGCAATTTTTTTACCTACATTTAAGCGTACTAGCGTTACGACCGGAGATACCTATATGTACCCAGCAAGCTAACAACAGGCGGTATGTTTTATGATTTCTGTTTAATGAGTTTGACTAGGTAACATCTTAGTTACCTGCCACGTATGTTAATTCCTGAAACCAGCTGGCTAGGGTCGCCAGTTGGCTTGCTGGCATAGTTAGGTTAGCCATCTTGAAATTGAACCCGAAATAGTTACCGTTAACGACATTACATCAATGTGATTTAGCAGACGCTCTTACCCAGAGCGACTTGCATAGGTTACTTTTTTTTTTTTAACATATTATCCATTTATACAGCTGGATATTTTCTAAGGCAATGCTGGGTTAAGTACTTTGCCTAAGGGTACAGCAGCATTGACCTAGAGGGGAATCGAACCAGCAACGTTTCGGTTACGAGTCCTGCTCAGTACCACTGTGTCACACTATGTCCCTAACTGTAGTCAGTAGCCTACTTAAGTGTTGTCATAACATTTCAAATGTCTTCAGGCTTGAATGATTTCGTTAGCTGTCTTTAAAGTGGTGTTTACACTATTGATCCATGATTTAATTTCACTAACGTTAGTTCAGTGGAGCTAGCTTGTTTCGACTGATAACCGTATCTGGCTAAATGAAAGAATGGTGATAGTTTTGCATTTTGAGCTCTGGTCATCATGAGAGGCACTACCTTGATACCATCACTTTGGAGTGTCATAGGAGTGTGGTAATTAGTTAACAGGTGACTTTCCCCCTTCTTACTGAGTGCCTGTATCTCAATTTATTGAATTCATAAATTCCTGGTTTGCCTTCTTCTGTGGCATGGACTGGATATTGATGTGTTTCATGTATAGTGAAGAATTTTGAGGCAATCTTCAGATGTTCAACAGCCGCGTCCCAGCCTGAGATGTGAACCTATGACCTGTTGGTTAACAAGCCTGGCCGCCTCACCACTAATCTACACTGCTTTCGATAGTTGGCTCTTTTGCATGAAAGACGTGTCTGTGTGAACGCACAGCTTCCTGTTTGTCTTACTGTCCATGCAAATTCAGTGTGTTTTCTGTGGCAGGCCGTAGCAGTTGCTTTGCATGGTGTTATTGGTCTTTATCACGGATATGGAGGTAAGACAGTGGGATGCTGTAGTGGTAAAGCTCAGACACAATCCTTGTCTGTACTGGTCCCTCAGCGGTGGAATGAACTCTCCACGGGGGTCAGGACAGTGGAATCACTGGCCATCTTCCAACGCAGACTGAAGACCCACCTTTTCAGACTGCATCTGGGTTCCACTTCTATCCCCACCCCCTAACACCTGCTACTTCTTGCATTTGATGTTAATTTTTATGTGTAGTATTATAATGTAGTATGAATTTGTGTTTTAGGGACTGTTGTATCGTAGCATACTTGGCTTTTGTAAGAGTGTACAAGTTAACATGCGGTAGGGGTTGAATAGGGTTTCGCTCACACTCACTGGTCTGGGAGTGGTTAGCCTGGTCTGACACTGTTGCTCATTTAAATTGAATGTATAAACTTATGTTCTGTTGTGCTGGAAGTCACTCTGGATAAGAGCGTCTGCTAAATGCATGTAATGTAATGTAATGTAAAGTGCAGGGCTCATAACCCAAAAGCATCCAGACCCATTGCCTGCTGGTGCACTCCTGTTGCACCCTGGTGCAAGATACCTAACCTGAATTGCCTCGGTAAATACCCAGCTGTGTCAATAGATCATACGTAGGTTATGTAAGTTGCTCTGGGTAAGGGTGTCCGCTGTGTGCATATATAATGACTTGTCTTTCTTAAACCCATGCTGGCAGAGATGAAAGGAGCTGGAACTTGACATCCATGATAAACAGGATCTATGCTATTATAGAATTAAAATACCTCTTTCCTGAAGCTACCACAGAATCAAAACACCTTTCCCTGGTGATAGAGAGGAGAACACCTTTTCCCTGGTGATAGAGAGGAGAACACCTTTTCCCTGGTGCTACTATAAAATCAAGACCTTTTCCTTGGTGCGGCTTTATTCTGTGCAAACTGAACTGTGAGCTGTATTGCTGCCATTGACCTACGCCAGGGCTGTTACAGAGCTATAGTGAATAGAAGCACCTGCATCAGTGAAGGCTGGTCCACCTGGCACACCTGGCACACCTGGCACACCTGGTCCATGTGATTCTGGTTTCAGGTTGTTTTTCTGTGAGCAGTGTTTGTCGTGTGGCGCTGCTGCTGCTCTGGGCACACTGAGCTGCAGGTTCTTTCACTGGGTGTGTGTCTGCTGCTGTGCTGGATAGCGAGCTGGTGTACATGGAAGCCAGCAGATGGAGTGGAGTGATTTTTCTGTGAAACATCAGCCTTGTGCTGCAGATGAAGTCCAGGCAGTTGTGTACGTCTTGGCAGTCTGCAGCAGTGTGTGTGACATCACGTGCTTAGCTCTGGTCATGGCTAATACAATGGAAAAGGCAGTTTGCCCTACCAGCTTTACCAGCTTTTGCTCCAGTTTGTGCCGGCCTGCTTCCTGTTCCAGCTCCACCGGAGTGTCAGCGCATGTGTGTGTGTGCGTGAGCGAGCGTGTGTTTGTGTGTGAGTACGTGTGTGTGAGTGAGTGCGTGCGTGTGTGAGTGCGTGCGTGTGTGTGAGTGTGTGTGTGCGTTTGAGTGCGTGTGTGTGAGTGCGTGTGTGTGTGTGTGTGTGTGTGTGTGTGTGTGTGTGTGAGTGTGTGTGTTTGTAGTGCAGTGGTAATCTCTCGTTCCTCTCTGTACAGATAAGGCCACCAGTCAGCTGCTGTTGGAGACAGACTGGGAGTCCATCTTGCAGATCTGTGACCTCATTCGCCAGGGAGACACCCAGTGAGTGCCGTGCAGCCCCCCAGAACTGACCCCTCACCCCCACAGCTGGCCTGAACGGCTCGCTTACCCCTCACCCCCACAGCTGGCCTGAACGGCTCGCTTACTCCAGCAGCATTTAGGGCTGTTTTTCCTTTCATCTCTAAACAGAAAGTCAAGAAGTACTGACGTCACATTGCAAACAATCCTGTGTTGACTGCAGTTGCCTCTGAAGGAACTGTAACAGATAAATACCATAGCAAGGTGTGCTGGGACCCTTTCTGCCTCTAAAGTGTGCTGACAGGGTTTATATCTGAGGGGATTGTGGGACGTGTTGGCAGCGTCTCTGAGCACGCTCTGTTCTCGCCTCACAGGGCCAAGTATGCCGTCGGCGCCATCAAGAAGAAGCTGAACGACAAGAACCCGCACGTGGCCCTGTACGCGCTGGAGGCGAGTCGGCCCGCGCCCGCGCCTGTCATCTCCACGGAAATGTCACCCTAAGCTCATCCTCATTCACTGGCCTTCCCCTTCAGCCCAAATGCACACTGAGCTATTGCCTTCGGACCTGCTGACACAGGCGTTTAACTGCTGCCAGGGCCACATCATATATTAATGTGTGCCACTCGTTATGATTAATGTGTGATGCAGTTTTCTTCCTTGTCACCTCAAGCATTCTTGCATACGTGCGGCAATCTGACACTATGACCTGCCCACCAACATAATACCTGCATAGTAAACAGCAAGCGATGACCAGAAGGTCCCCCTCAGGCATTCCTCGTACAGTACTCTGTCATTCCATTGTACCCTGCCTTTTATGTCGCTTTGGATAAAAGCATCTGCCAAATGAATAAATGTAAATGTAATGCAAGATCATCTTATAGCACCTCATGTTAATAACATTACCGGACGTGGTCATTAGTCCTTAAGGACAAGCAGTCAGATTAGATGGAAAAGTATGAAATGTTTGAGGTGGCACCATGGTAACGGTCACACCTGTGTTCAGGTATTGGAGTCTGTGGTGAAGAACTGTGGCCAGACAGTCCACGATGAGGTGGCCAGCAAGCAGACCATGGAGGAGCTCAAGGACCTTCTGAAGGTGACATTGCTGAATTCACCCCATTACACTCCCTGTCCCTGTCACGCCTCACTTCCTGTCCTATCCCCTCCTCACCTCCTGGGAAAGGGCTGAAGATTCTGAGGCTGATTTGAAATGTTGTTTTTTTTTTTCCTGTGTTGTCCTGAAGAAAGGAAACTAATCACCTGTTTTGAAAGTTTTGGTGGGTTGATGACTTATTCAGTGGACAGACCAAAATATTTTCTGCCAGGTTCCTCATACCAAAGCTAGCTACGTGTGTCTCTGACTGCGTAGTTTGATCACTGAGCTGTGGTAAAGGAGAGGTGTTGCCTGACTAGGTCTCAGTGCTTTTTTGTGCCGTTTGCTTGTGTTACGCCTGTGATTGGCTGTTCCGCAGACTTCAGGATTTCACTGTCTGCTGATTGCACAAGCCCCATATCAGGTGACTTGGGTTGCTGGCATCTTTGACTTCTTTGTGATGTCACGGGCGTCATATGATCCTGAACCTCACTTTATACAAAGGGAGAGATTTTAAAAATAAACTGCTTTTGGCTGCAGTTAAGGTCATATTCTCCGTGGTATTTTCAGGGAACTTTGACATAATTTGATGTGACAATGAGGTTGACTCAGGAGAGATTTGAGGAAGCTATTTTTTAAGAATATGTTGGAGATGCCTGAATTAACACACGTATGGTGTTGTTTATATAATTTTACATTACATTACATTCATTTATCAGATGCTCTTATCCAGAGCAACTGAAGCACAAAATGAATGTAATGTAATTTAATGTCATTTTCTTCACTACATTTCTGGCAGTATTTTAAATGATACCATCTAGAATAGTAAAAAGATAAATTGTTTTTTGGTGGGTGAAACGTGTACTTCTATACCAGGTGATTAATTTTGTTCTTTGTTGGTGCACTCACTCGGTGAGTGGTGTGTGAGTACTGTAGGTGCACTCAGTGAGTGGTGTGTCAGTACTGTAGGTGCACTCAGTGAGTGGTGTGTCAGTACTGTAGGTGCACTCAGTGAGTGGTGTGTCAGTACTGTAGGTGCATTCAGTGAGTGGTGTGTCAGTACTGTAGGTGCACTCAGTGAGTGGTGTGTCAGTACTGTAGGTGCATTCAGTGAGTGGTGTGTGAGTGGTGTGGCTGTACTCACTCAGTAAGTGGTGCTCTTTTTACCCCAGAAGCAAACTGAGCCAAACGTCAGAAACAAGATCCTGTATCTGATCCAGGCCTGGGCCCACGCCTTCCGAAACGAGCCCAAGTACAAGGTGGTGCAGGACACCTACCAGATCATGAAGGTGGAGGGTGAGTGGACATTCCCCTTTCCTC
Organism: Megalops atlanticus; assembly: GCA_019176425.1. Taxonomy (NCBI): domain Eukaryota; kingdom Metazoa; phylum Chordata; class Actinopteri; order Elopiformes; family Megalopidae; genus Megalops; species Megalops atlanticus. The sequence goes on from CM032893.1 coordinate 29,291,751, forward strand.
CAGTGTTACCCTCTCACCCTCTCCCCCTCTCTCTGTCTCCGTTCCGCTCTTTCATTCTGTCTCTTCCTCCCTCTCTCACTCTCTGTCTCTGCCTCCCGCTGTCTCACTGATTGATGCCCCAGTTCTGTATGAAATGGGGTTTGGCAAACTCCAGCGTATGATTGGAAGGAAACCCTGTGCTGATGCGTTCAGAGGCTGGTAGAGAGTGTGCGTCTGTCTGTGCAGAGTCTGCGTCTGTCTGCTCTGGCTGCAGTGATTGAAGCCGTTTCGTCTGCAGGGCTTCAGCCAATCACCTCTCTTCCCACAGGTCACGTGTTCCCGGAGTTCAGGGAGAGTGACGCCATGTTTGCAGCGGAGCGGGTGAGGTGATCGCCGTCATTACACCCCTCAGTGGAGCGGCCCTTCTGCTCTGTGCTTTGGGATCGGGAGAATACTGGAAGATTTATCATTATTTATTCTTTCTCTCTCCCTCTCTCTTCCCCCTCTGTTTCCCTCTCTTTTTCTCTCCCTCTCTCTTTCTTTCTCTGTCTCTCCCTTTGTCCCTTTCTCTCTTCTTCGCTCTCTCTCCCCCTTTCTCTCTCTCTCTCTCTCTCTCTCTCTGTCTCTCTCCTTGTCCAGGCCCCTGATTGGGTCGATGCAGAGGAGTGTCATCGCTGCAGGGTTCAGTTTGGGGTTATGACCCGCAAGGTAGGCCAACAACTCTACTCTGTGTGCGTGTCCGTGTGCGTGTCCGTGTGCGTGTCCGTGCGCGTGTGTGTGTGCGTGTGTGCGTGCGTGCGTGCATGTGTGTGTGTGGCCTGTCTGTGTGTATCTGATCTCCGATCTCTCCCTGTTGCAGCACCACTGCCGGGCGTGTGGTCAGATCTTCTGTGGAAAGTGCTCCTCTAAGTACTCCACCATCCCCAAGTTCGGCATCGAGAAGGAAGTGCGAGTGTGTGAGCCCTGCTTCGAGCTGCTCAACAAGTGAGTGTGCAGGCCTTATACTGCACCCAGATCAGTCATAACCTCCACTGCAGATCATATGCAGGCCTGACACTGTGCCCAGATCAGTCATAACCTCCACTGCAGATCATATGCAGGCCTGTCACTGCAGCCAGCTGAACTCTGATCAGTTGCTTTGTTAATCTCCACAGTAGCCACAATCAGTTAAAAACACGTTTCTCCAGTCTTACCCTGTTCTTGGCAAAGCAGGCTGTCCTCAGTCTGGTCTGACTGTCACAGCAGCCTTGGGTTTTCACGTTGTCAGTGCTATTGTCTCCAAAGGCGTTTTCCTTAAGTGTGCTGCTTATAGGTGATTTCCCAGGTGTGCAGACTGCCATGAATCTCACAGAACACTGGCTCAGACATCAGGTGCACCTTTTCTGTTACATCCAGAGAAAAAGGCATTTGAGCTGTGGCTTTGAAGAAACACTTTTAATAACAAGTACATCATTATTTTTCAAGACCAAACCAAGATTTTTCTTTTGATTTGAAGCAGAAATGTATGTGTACAGAGCATAAATATTTGCAGTACCCTGTGTTCCTTACTGAAAGCAGAGCATGCCTTGTGCTTGAAGCTGGTCTGGGGTTTCTGTGCGTTCAGTGACCCCCACCTCCATTTAGAGATTTACCCAGATTTTGGTTACCTCCCCTGGTCCCCTCTCCTCACCGCCCGCCCCTCCCTGTCTCCACCCCCCAGGAAGGCGGAGGGTAAAGCAAGCTCAGCGGGGCCGGGCGAGCTCCCCCCCGAGTACCTGACCAGCCCGCTGTCCCAGCAGTCTCAGGTAGGTGCATCATGGGTAGTGTAGTTTTTCTTGTAATCCAGGAAGTGATGCCATGCGGATTGCGCTGTGAGTGACTGTCTCTGCATTGTGTTGCGCCTCCGTGTGCACACCGTGCACACCTTAACCCTTTCAGCGTACGGTCACACCAGTGTGATCAGCTGCTTAGTGCGTATGCTAAAACCGGTGTGATTAGAACACTAGATTGGAAAAATTCTAGCTAATTTTAGCTTTGAGGAAACAGTGATTTAACCTTAAAAAAATTTAGCAAATTATGAGAACTATGAGAAGCTTAATAACGCTAATGAAAAAATAACAAACCATGTACTGTAACACGCGCACTACATAGCACGTGTGAAAGGGTTAAATGCGGAGACCGTGGCCCCCCTGCGATGCTCTGGCTCCTCCGGGGCGGGGTTTCCCTCACCCTGGGCGTGTCCCTCCGCCCCCCCCCCCATTCGGACGCGCCGCTCTGGCCGCTCGGAGGTGTAGCGCGGTCGTGCTGTTACTGATCCAGCGTGCCCGTCGCCCCCACAGATGCCCCCGAAGAGGGACGAGGCGGCCCTGCAGGAGGAGGAGGAGCTGCAGCTGGCCATCGCCCTATCACAGAGCGAGGCGGAGGAGAAGGAGAGGATGGTGAGACGCGCACGCGCCCTCTCTCGCCACTCAGACACACACAGGCAATGCAGTGTAAAATGCTTAGTAGGTGCTCTGGATGAAAGCATCCTCCTAACACATACACATATACACTTGGCACATACCTGTTTAAATGTGGGATAAAGATGCACACTCAAAGTTCAAAGTGATGCTGAGAGTCCCCAGATACACAGTGTTAAACTTATGGATCTGCGCTCACAGAGACAGAAGACCTCATTTCTGTTTCTTCCAGAATTCTTCTGGTGTGTGGACCCCAAAGCTGAGCCCACCCCAGTCACCTCCTCTGCACCCCCGGTCAGCACACTGTACTCCTCTCCTGTGGTAAGAAGCAGCGGGCTGCGGACTGTCACCCAGACATCAGTGCAGCTGTGTGGAAATGTTAGCTTTGCTTTGTGTCAGTGCTGCAGTGTAGAGACGTTAGCTTTGCTTTGTGTCAGTGCAGCTGTGTAGAGAGGTTAGCTCTGTTTAATGTCAGTGCAGCAGTGTAGAGTCGTTAGCTTTGCTTTGTGTCAGTGCAGCAGTGTAGAGACATTACCTTTGCTTAATGTCAGTGCAGCTGTGTAGACATGTTAGCTCTGTTTAATGTCAGTGAGACAGTGTAGAGACGTTAGCTTTGCTTTGTGACAGTGCAGCTGTGTAGAGAGGTTAGCTCTATTTAATGTCATGGTTTAGCACTGTGTGACAATTTTTAATTTTTTTTTGTGTCAGTGCAGCAGTGTAGAGAGGTTAGCTCTGTGTCATTAAAGTGTAAAGGGGACTGCAGCTCTCTCACGTCTCCCTCAGCTTCCCTCTAGAACTCTTCTGCACCCTCTGCTGAAGAGGTGGACCCAGAGGTAACACCTGTTCCTACAGCCTTTGCCCCTTTCTCCTGAAATGGATTCCCTCCCCCACCCCCACTTTCCCCCCAATGTGTCGTATAACCCTAACGGGTATGAGCATGTTCTCCTTCCCCAGCTGGCTCGATACCTGAACCGGACCTACTGGGAGAAGAAACAGGAAGAGGTGCGCAAGAGCCCCACCCCTTCCGCCCCTGCCCCTGTGCCATTGGCTGAACCCCTGCCAATCAGCCAGCCTGTGGAACCCCACCTTCCTATTCAGCCAGTTAGCATTGTAGAGGTATGTTGGGGCTGGACACTTGGGGGGGTTAGATTACACCAGTGTGCACTCTCTTTCTGATTGGCTATGGTCTCATGTGTGTCTCTTTTTGATTGGCTGTGGTCTCCTGTGTGTCTCTTTGTTAGTGGCTGTGGTTTCCTGTGTGTCTCTTTTTGAGGGCGGGGTCAGGGCAGTGCGCTCTCTGAGGGCGGGGTCAGGGCAGTGCGCTCTCTGAGGGCCGGGTCAGGGCAGTGTGCTCTCTGAATGACGCCTCCTTTCCCACGCCCCCAGCAGCAGTACCAGAACGGGGAGTCGGAGGAGAACCACGAGCAGTTCCTGAAGGCGCTGCAGAACGCCGTCACCACCTTCCTGAACCGCATGAAGAGCAACCACATGCGCGGCCGCAGCATCACCAACGACAGCGCCGTGCTCTCGCTCTTCCAGTCCATCAACAACATGCACCCGCAGCTGCTGGAGCTGCTCAACCAGCTGGACGAGAAGCGCCGTGAGGGTCGCCGCCCAAAACACACCCCCCTCGCTCCCTGCCCTCCCAAACCCCCCACCCTCCCTGGTCCTGAGTCCTAGCTTCACTTTCTTCCCCTCAGACCCCACCCCCACCTTTCCTTAGGGTCTCCCTAAAATGCAACACCAAACCAGTTCTTCTCCCCAAATCACATTCCCGGGACAGTACCCACATACCCTCAGACTTGTACCACAGACACACACACAGACACACACCTTATTTTTAAAAGCCTCATGCCTTATACATTCAACACATACCTTATACAGCATGCATACCCTCACTACAGAAATTGCAATCTGATGAGGACCACACCCTTGACACTTTCACCCTGGATGTATTCTCAGCCAATAAACTCATTACACACTCTCCTCCCCAAGAGGGCCCCATCATGCTCCAAACTGAGACCCTGCCCCGTCCCTGCTGGTGAGTGAGCTCTCCCGCCTCTCTCTCTGGCAGTGTACTACGAGGGGCTGCAGGACAAGCTGGCGCAGGTTCGAGACGCGCGGGCGGCGCTGAACGCCCTGCGGGACGAGCACCGCGAGAAGCTGCGGCGGGCGGCGGAGGAGGCGGAGCGGCAGCGGCAGATCCAGCTGGCCCACAAACTGGAGATCATGAGGCAGAAGAAGCAGGTGAGCGCACCTGCGGGTCGTGATTGGTTCATGGTGTATGTCTGCAGTTTTCTGATTGGTTAAGAGTGTTCGTCTTACGCAGTGTTTGGTGTGTGAGACACTTTGATTGGTTGCAGGTGTGTGACCGATGCTGTGATTGGTCGGTGGAGCTTGATAGAGATGCTGTGATTGGTCAGTGGAGTTTGATAGAGATGCTGTGATTGGTCACTGTGCTGCAGGAGTACCTGGAGATGCAGAGGCAGCTGGCCATTCAGCGGCTGCAGGAGCAGGAGAAGGAGAGGCAGCTGAGGCTGGAGCAGCAGAAACACACCATCCAGATGAGGGCCCAGATGCCGGCCTTCCCCTGCCCTACGCCCAGGTACACCTGCCTTATCTCTGCCCTACGCCCAGGTACACCTGCCTTCCCTCTGCACACCTGAATAGCAGCCTACAGACAGGTACACCTGCCTGTTCCCCTATGCACAGGTACACCAGCCTGCTAATGTTGTTGTTGTTGTTAGATGCAGGGTCTGCCCCCCAGTGTGGCCGGGGGGGTGGTGTACCAGCCTGGAGCCCCCGCCAGCTTCCCAGGCACCTTCAGCCCCTCTGGCTCTGTGGAGGGGTCGCCCATGCACACGTTGTACCTGAACCAGCCCGGGCAGGCTGGCGCCGGCCCGTACCAGGCCATGCCCGTTTCTGGCACAGGTGAGCGGGGGATGGCGTTTCATGTAGACCTCATGATACTGAAGCAGTAAGCCAAACTAATACTGAAAATTGCTGGCAAACAAAAGTAGTATTCATCATGTTTAAAGCACAGAAAAATACTAATGTGTATAGTGTGTGAATTAATTGTATTTGTTTGAATATAGTGATCTTTCTGTGACTCTCTCTTGTGTCTTACTGACATCCTTTTCTCCTTCATGACATTATTCACTGTATGTGACATTTATGACATCATGGTCTCCTGTGTGTCTGTGACATTGTTCTCTTGTTTGGGACATAACTCTCTTGTGTTTGTGTGACATCATTCTATCCTTTATGACATCACTCTTTCCCATATGTCCATGTAAAATCACTCCCTTCCAGGTGGCCGTGACATCATTATCTCTTTTGTGACATCACTCTCTCTCAAACGTATCTGATACGGTTTCCCTCACCAACCCCACTCACGTGTCTGTGTTCCAGACCCAAACATGGTGAACGCCTACATGTACCAGACTGCTGGCTCCACAGGGCCGCCGGCCCCACAGGCTGTTCCTACCACCAGCCCCGCCTACTCCAGCTACCAGCCCACACCTACGCAGGGCTACCAGGTGAGGTGGGGCCAGAGGAGGGAGGAGTTTGTTACAGAGTCAGTCCCGCTCTGATGGACCGTAAAGTGTGAAAGCCTGTTACACTAAGTATTAACCTAGGAGGGTGCCGTATGAAGTGATGTTGCAGAGACAGTGGTCTGAGTGAGTGCGTGCGTGATTGAGTGAGTGCATAACAGCCCGTCTCCCTCTCTGTCCCTCGTCTGTCCGCAGAACGTGGTGTCCCAGGCCCAGTCTCTGCCCCCACAGGGCGCCCCCACCAACGGCATGGGCTACATGAGCTACCAGCCCTACAACATGCAGGTCAGCACTGCGCTGTTACACACACACACCCTGCTCACTGTGTACAGGATTGGGACTGTGACTCAGTAGAGAGCAGATGCCAGGGAGCGTATCGCTGGGTACGGAGCGGACCCCTTGGGGGGGAATAGGGTTCACTTTAGAGCAGGACTGGTGGGGAGTAGTACTCTGTATTCACCTCTTTCCGCTCCCACAGAACATGATATCAGCGCTGCCCGGACAGGATACCCACATGACTGCCCAGCCACCCTATCTGCCAGCCCAGCAGCCTGTGTATCAGCAGGTACGTGTCTCCTCCTGCTCTCCTCCTGCTCTCCTCCTGCTCTCCTCCTCTCCTCTGCTCCTCTCCATCTGTCTCATTCTCTCCCTCTTGCCTTGACTCTCTTCTCACTTGCTTTTATTTCTCTTCATCTCTTTCTACCTTTTTTCTCCATCTCTTCTGATATTCTTTGCTCTTCTCATCATTCCTTCTCTCTTCTTTTCTCCATCCTTCCCTTCCTCCTCCTCCTCCCCATCTCTCTCCCTATGGCTCCTCCTCTCACAGGGACACTAGCTGTACTTAAAGAGCTGACTATGTGACTGTGAGCTAAAGAGATGGAGTGGAGCAGCTGTCTGTGCTGTTGCCCTGTTTGTTTGTGCTTTCCTGTGCAAGGCCAGAGACACTGAAGCAGAGACCAGGGCCGAAAAGCGGCCCCTTGCACACAGATACCTCGGGAATCCGGATTATCTGAAGATATCAAAAGGAGAGGGTTTACGCCACGCATTTGCTGTCTGTCTGCTATAACACAGAACTCGCTACACAACCCTGCTTTTGCTTGATTTAAATATTCAAATCTTTTTTCAATTCCCAGAAACAAGTAGCTGCAGCCTCCAAGCGTATCGGCTCATGTGCGCAAGTCTCCCTGGCTTTGGAAACAGGTAGAGTTCTAGCGCCGAGCGATTCTCTGGACACTTAGCCGAGTTGTTTTTCTCATGTGCAGATGGCGCCCCCTGGTGGCCCCCAGCAGCAGGCACAGCAGCAGCAGCCCCAGGCAGCAGGCGGTGTGGAGGCACAGCTCATCTCTTTCGACTGACGCCCCGCCTGCTCCCTCAAGCCCCGCCCCCCGGGCCCCGCCCAGTACACTACAGCTCACCACTACACCTCACTACCCAAATATGAGCGCAGAAGGCCGCCCCTGGCATCCAGACTCCTCCTCCTTCTGGTCCCTTCTCCTCCCCTCTCCACAGCTGGGGCTTGGGGGAGGGGTTAGATGGGGCGTGGTGGGGGGGTGGAGCTCTTTCACCCTTTGACCTGTTGTACGTATGTTTGTATGTACCTAGTGTTTTAATTTGCGAGACAGAATTGCTTTGGTTCACATAGTGCTGTTATGAAATGAAATTTAAAAAAGCAAAGAAGTAAACACAGTGACGCAGGAAACCCTCCTGTGGGCCATATTTTTCTACAGTGAGTTGCATGTGTCCAGGTTTTCATTTCAGGTGTGGTGGTCTGTGCGGAAGCAACTCAGCCTGAGCAGTTTTGTTGTAATTGGCTGGATTTTTCTTTTTAAGAGTAAAGGAGAGCTACAAGGACAGACATCCCAGCACAGAGGTGTGTGTGACAGTGTCTGAAATAATTGGCTACAGCTACCTTCCTGAAGCTACCGTGATTTATTTCTCCAGAGAATTGTCCAAAAGCTAAGTACTGGTGCAACAAATTATAGATGGGGTTTTTATTTGCAAGGTTAACACGGACTGCACTCTCTGATGACAATGTTGCAGTCTCTGTTGTAGAAGTTCGGTAGTGCAGAGAATATTTCCCAGTGGTTTTGCAACAGGGGATTGGGGTCCTCACATTTCCTCACCACACACGGCTGTATGTATGAGGAGGATTATTCTGGTGATGGAGGGGGCAGCAGGTGTGGGCTGGAGAGAACAGCACTGTGGTGAATACAGCAGTCCTTTTTGAGCTAACAGGGAAGGAAGCTGTCAGTCTCTCTTTGGTACAGGTGTGAATTTACCCACAGTTCCTTGCTAAAGTGTTTTTCAGTGAAGCTGCAGAGTGTGGGTGGACTGCTGGAGATGTTTTTCCGGGGTGTTTTCCAGCCGAGCCCGTGATGGTATCGTTTCACAGAGTGTACTGAGTGAAAGTGAGGGAACCACGTGCCTGGGACGCCCGGGGTTTCACCACCTGCACATGGCCTCCTGCATTCCTGTAGAGTAACGCACCTACCCAGTGCCATTTAAGAGCTCGGAAAGAATAAAAACCAGAAGGATCTCCAGCAGTCCAGGACCAGGGTTGGGGGAAGGTCCTGTGTCACACTACAGCATCAGTGTCGTCTCTGAGAGGCAGGGAAATCACAGTGACACTACAGCGTCAGCACAACTGAGCGACACTAACTGAGCGTTTGGCCTCAGGTCTGCCCCTCTGGTGCTGCTGCACTGCCGGCTGCACAGGCATGCGCAGGTATGCGCAGATCTGCAGCTGATGGAGAGCCCTGATGCTGCCCAGTGTGTGCACGCATATTTATGGGTGGACAAGATGGAGATGGCCGAGTATGGACATGTAACCCACACGTACACAACACCCTGCTGGTCACCTCTGTAACCTAGTCATATCATCTGTGAACTTTTTTTTTTTTGTGTTCTATTATACTGATCTGACTTTAAAAAATGTAATTTTAAGATTATATTTAATAAATATCTTGTTCTTCTATTGTCCATTGTCTGTTGGGAGAGTGATTGTTGTGACACTAACCCTAAAGAACCAAATCAACAGTAAGGGAATCTACTTTGCCCTGTGAAGACATTTCAGATAACAAAGATGGTGAAACAGACAGCCACTTTGTACTTCCCACCACAGTTTATTTAAAGTAGTATCCTCTGATTTGTCATAAGATGTAAGGTGTCACTACAGTGCATTTTGTTCACACACTAACTAGCACAGTATTAAAGTCCAGTCTAAACTGAATGAATTTTAAGTTACATTACATCAGGTGCCTAGCTGGCGTACTTACCCAGAGATACTTGTTACCCATTGTTACAGCTAGAGATTTACTGAAGGATATTTTCAGTAATTAGTAAGTGTAGAATATACCATGATGTCACATTACATTACATTACATTAGCATATGCTGTTATCCAGGCTGACTTGCATGACTGTACAGGTTATCCATTCATACTGTGGGATACCTATTGAGGTAATTCTGGGTTAAGTACCTTGGTCAAGGGTACAGCAGCAGTGCCCCAGCAGGGAATCGAACCAACAACCTTACAGTTAGTGGGCTCTGCTCCTTAACCACTATGCTAAGCTGCTACACATTGATGAGGAACATCAGTGGACAGCAGGGGGCGCTCTTGCTGGTCCTGGCCGGTGGGGGTGTGAGGGGAAGCGGAGCCGGTGGGCTGTGTTCCCGGGAATGCTGTGGCATCAGAGCTTCCTGAAGATCAGGCATTTATTGCTCTCCGGCATCTCCACCTGAAAGGTAAAGCCGGCCGGCCTTGCAGTTCACCTGTAGGGCCGTGTCCGTGGCGACCCGGCCGCTCTGCGGAGACGGGCCGTCCTCCACACCCACGGGGGGAGCAGTGAGGATTTGCACTTCCTGCTTTAAACCCACGGCCTGAGAGCTGCGGGATCAAATCCAGCTTTGTAGCTGATCAGGATGTCCCACCTGGACACCTGCTGAAACTCACGAGTGCTACTGAGCTCTAGAATTTCATTTTGGCATATTTTAATTAATTTCTCATTTATTTAAAATGAGAAGGTATAGTATTTTATCTCCATTTTGACAAGGATAACAGTTTTGATTTTAATACCAGCAGTATTTAACTATATTTGTCATAAATTCTCTAAACTGCAAAGCCGTCCTTGACCACAATGCACAGTGATGAGGGAACAAACATGACATGTTACAGGCAAATTTCAGCACTGCAGTGTAGCGCTGACTGAAAGTGCCGTCACAGAAACCATTTTGCGTTTGCTTTTTCTAAAAACATCTGGGATTTCACCAGAGTGACTCAGGACAGGTACCTGGGACTCAAACCAATGACCCTCAGATGCAGACTCCGGCAACTCAGTGTCTGTGCTACACTCACCATCCTCTCCAGACGCATCCCGTTCCCGAATGCCAGCTGCCTCAGGACGTCCACATCCGGCAGGCCCCACTCAGGGTTCCTGCAGAGCAAGGTGACACCAGCAGGGGGCAGTAATCATTACACTGAATGCTAACTGCTCCAGTCCTCATTCCCTTGGTATCCAGTCAATAGGGCAGGGAGCTGAGCCTGAAACTGCTAATTGCCTTGAACCCTTTTTTTAATGCAAGCTTTCCAATTTTAATAAGTTCCGATCAGTATATGCCATCACAAGGTATTACTAAATATTATCACCTGTAGCTTTATTGTTAGCAAATAAAGTGACATTCTAGTTCTGTGTCTCCACTGTATGCAGTCTGCTGGCTGCCAGAGTTCTGTTTACAAACTCTCAGTTCAACTGATCCTGAGTCAGTGGATTTGTACGAGTTTCATTTGTGGTCGTCAGATTTTTCCAGAAACATCGAACAGCCAGCTGTTTCTGAGCCAGTGGGAGCTGATTCTTTTATTCTGATATCTCCTGGTTTCAGAGAGCTGGGTTATACTGGATACAGACATGTGATAGCGGCAGATATCTGATAAGGCTGTGCTCACTTCTCCCGCAGAGATTGGTCCAGCTCCTCGTTGCTGCTGGGAGTGATGATGCCGTTGACAGCGTAGGGCTAGGGAAGAGAGGACTGCACTGTGACTGAACAGGACCTGAACACAACCAGGTAAATCCAGGTTTGCCTGCTGTGTCATACATGCTGAAGATGAGCCATTCATCTGAGCATCTGAAAACATCAATGTTTTTCTACATCTCCCCTACATGTGCCTCCCCCCAGCCAACCCCCTCCCTCAACACCCGCCCTTCCTGCCCCCCCAGACTCACCCCATATGTCATCAGGAACCCATCCTTCCTCAGGACCTGCCCAGACCCTTTAAACACGCCCTATAAGAACAGCCGCAGACGCAAAACTTTAAACACTCCATCAGCGACCAAACACACACACACATACACACAAAATCCATCTGAGACACACACACATACACACAAAATCCATCTGAGACACACACACACACACACACAAAAATCCATCTGAGACACACACACACACTGCTTATACTTCCAGACATCCTGTATGATAAACACATCCCTGTCTCTCTTCCCTGAGGTATCTGCCCGGCTCTGTGTAACTGTGAACCGCACTCTTATACCGGCTCTGCGCTGTGCGGCTCTTTCAGTATCTGCTGTACCTCGATGGTGCTGAAAGAACAGTAGTGGAGCATGTTGATCGCCAGGATGACATCACAGGAGCTCTTCGGGAGCCCCGCCCATTTCTCCCACGGCTCGCCTGCGTCCAGATGCACCGGCTCCAACACGGTCTTCACCTTCGTTGCCACGATGTACGAGCGAATACTGCGGAGAACAGCATCATAATCATCATCATTAAGGTCTTCATAAAGTAATTCCTGTGTTTCTCCCCTGAAGAATGACCTGGTGCTACTAAGGTGTCACATTACGTTTTTGATTTTCTCTTCGTTATGCAGTGCTGATAACTTTAACATATCAAGAAGGAAATTACAATCACTTGCCGCAGGATCAAAATTACAGTTAGAAAGTTAATGCAACTTTGTGTCACTGTGGCAAATATATTGGATTAAGGAACATTTAAACAGACTTCCAACGTTCCTCACACTTCTTCAATACAAAAATAAATACAAAGGAATAAGAATTCTTCGGACGGGGTACCTGTTGAGGTACCAGCACGCTTACCTGTCCCTGAACTCCTCTTTGATGTCCGACGGTTGCCAGGTGACGAAAGGCAGGTCCTGTGCGAAGTGCACCACGTGCTGCCCGGTGCCGGAGCCCAGCTCGAGCGCGAAGAGCTCACGGTGCGACTGATCCTCGAGCTGCTCGCACAGCACCGACAGCAGCCCGTCCTGGTTCCGTTCTGCCACCGGTGAGATCAGCATCTCTGCCCTCCGCAAGCACGCACTGTCCTCTTTACATGCGGCTTTCTGTGGTGCTCAGGGTGGTGTACCCGGGACGCAGCAGTTTTATTGATTGCGCCACCTGCGAACGCGCTGTCTGGGTTAACCGTCAGTGCGCTTTGCTCTGCCGAGATGCCCGCAGTGCTCCCGAGAAACGTATTGGAAACGTCAGATCGGACGGGTTTCGGCATATGGTGCCGGAGATTATCTCGGTAAGAGGATTCCCAAACACTCCTCCCCTTCGCCGCGCAGGCTGCTCCTGCCGACGGCCAATGTCTTAAGTCGCAATTGTAGGGTAATAGGATGCATTTCTCTCTCGCACTCAAACACACGGGCGTGAACGACTGAACTTCAGGCCACCTAGTGCGAGCTTTGCTGGTAGGAGTTAAGTAGACCAGTTGGTCTTCAGCTTACCAAGGGACACATGCATCTGTTTCCGTGTTTGTGCAAGTCGTTGCCTTTTTTAAATTTTTTATCATTGAATAAAGTGGCCTCCCATGAAACCAAATCTCAAAAATCGTGTATACATTTAAGTTTTATGCAGTGGCTCTGGTCGGTGTTTGGAGGATACAGGTCACGTAATCTTGTTGAAATGTATTTATTTCAAATGTTACTGTTGTTCAAAGAATTACTGCAACAACAAAACAATAAAGATAATCTTCAGCAGAAATTTGTAAAGTTTTATACGGTGAGTGCTTTCGCACAACCACCCATAGTTGTACGTTGTTAATAAAGTTGCATTTTGAAGTGCCCACAAACATTCTTCAGGAAGCGCAGGGCATTGTGGGTAGGTCAGGAAAAAACTTGGGGAGGACGCCATGTGCGTTGGAGTCTGACGGATTTTTGGGGGAATCAGAGACGTTCGGGTGAACGATCCGGACGGCAGAAGCAGCTCGGGCGAAGCCAGCACACGGCGGACATGTATTGCAGCAGACTGTGCATCCGGACCGCGCTGCGGGTCGCGGCGCGGACGCAGCGGTAAAGTGCGGCGGCGGGGAGCGTGTGATATAACCGGGGCAACGCCGGAGCTCGCGTTGTGTAAACAGGTTCTAATGAACAGACTCAAGTCAAGGGCACTTCGTTTAGCATGCATACGCAGCAGTGAATTACACCTTTACAGAAACAAATGTAGAGCCGCCATTCCTTGCAGTCAGGTTTGGAAACGAGGTGTTGATCTAGTATAAGTAAGTCAATATCTCGCTAGCATTCTTGGTCGTTAGTTGGCTAGCTAGCTAATGGTAAGGAATAGTAATAGCTAGTTAGCCAGCTGGATGGGACTCTCTTCGGTGATGTGATTGGTCGGAGTGCTGTGCTCATTGCGGACGGTGAGAGCCGTTTAGTATGGCCGGGGAACTCCGTGGATCTCACCTCTCTGCTGCACGGTGTCAGCGATGAGACGGTATCCCACCCAAGGTCAAATGTGTTTCCTACAACCGACTGTAGACAAACTGGGGGAAAACAATTCAAGCAGTCCGCTGCCGGAGCATTCAAAGAAAAACGGCAAGCGCGGAAAGCTGCCTTGTCCGTTAGATTAACGTTCATTATGAAACCCCTAATGCTGGTCACCCCTTGGACAAACAACACAAATGTACGCTATTTGTGTTGGGCAGCACTTTGCCTGTGAACGAGAAAAGAATGAAAGAAACCACTCAAAGACTTGAATCTGTACTGCAGACCAGACCTAGCTCAGTGTGGTCCATGCGGAGTGTCCCCTTGCGTGGACTGTAACGGGTGAAGAGTGAGTTTGGTAAGGGTGAGCATATGACGTCACCTGAATGAACCCTGGGTAATGTGGGACACTGAAGCACATCAGTGTATGATTCCTGATCCATTCTGCTGTCTGCAGGTGCAGGAGGAGTGGCCTTCCTAGCTACTCTGTAGCGCCCCCAGTGGGTAGCAGGTGCACAGTGCTAAAAGACCCAGATTGCCTCTGTGCTGTGTTGTTTTGTAAGGGGTTCACCTTCTCACACCTGTTTGCTGTCCTGCTGGGAGCAGGTAGGGAGCAGTTCTGTGTTACACAGTGAAGTGCAACCCCTGCTGGCTGTGAGTGAGTCAGGCTGTAGTGCAGATAAAATGTCCTGGAAAGACGTGTGGTGTTAGCCTCCGTCACACACTGCAGACAGCCTTACAGAACGTGCATTAAAGAGGAAGTGAGACAAAAGCGCGCTCCCCATTTCCTGCGCGTCCGCCGGTGCTGTCTGACGCGAGTTTGTACAGAGTGTCTGTCACCCCAGGGAATGGCATCATTTTAACCGCTACAGAGACACAAACGGATCAGACTCTGCAAGGAGGGCGTGTGGGGTTCTGACCCAGGTGGAGGAGAGTAAAAGAGTACCACTGACTTCTGACTTGCTCGATGAGGAGGAGGGTGATGATGATGATGATGGTGGTGGTGATGATGATGGTGGTGGTGATGATGAAGATGTGACTGTAGAGGCTGTTGTCCCACAGGCAGGAGCTCCGCACGCCGGCCCTCTGCACCCTCAGGAAGTTTCAGACTGCTCCAGCCTGCCAGTCTGATGCCATTCCTGCCCCGCCCCTGGACGGAGCCCCCAAACAGTACTCCCCCAAAATCCAGCAGCTGGTCAACGAAATCGCTAACCTCACTCTGCTGGAGGTGTCTGACCTCAACGAGCTGCTGAAGGTACGCCAGCCACGCCCAACACCTCACTGCCGTCATGGGTTCCAAACCTGTTCATATTTAAGTACACTAGGGCATTGGTTCTAAACTGTTCTTATTTGAAAATGCTAGGAGGTACTGTTCCAAACCTGTTCGTACTCGAATACACGAAGGATGGTGGTTCCAGTTCCAAACCTAATCTTGTATCTGTATGCTAGGGTATCAGTTCCAAATCTAGTCAGATTTCAGTCTACTGGGGTATTGGTTCAAAACCTGTTACTGCATTAAGACACTGAGGGAATGGTCTAAAACCCCTGCACGGTGACCTGCAGCATTTCCTGAGACGTCACCAAGAACATGTTATCATGCACACACGCACAAAAGTATATCTGTTCCTTGAATTCTTGGAATGCCCTGTTGCCAAGGAAAGGAAACAGTTATTAATAGCCTTTTGACCTTGATGTGTTGCTGGTCTGTTGACCTTTGACCTTGGATAGAATGGTGCAGTGAAGGCTCATGGCTGCTGATGTGTTCTGTTCCCTCAGAAAACTCTGAATATTCAGGATGTGGGGATGGTGCCAGCGGGGACCGCGGCTGTGTCGGCAGCACCGGCAGCCCAGGTCAGGGGTGTGTGTGTGTGTGTGTGTGTGTGTGTGTGTGTGTGTGTGTGTGTGTGTGTGTGTGTGTGTGTGTAATATCTCTCTCCTAACCTTTGTATGTGTTTGTGTAACATCTCTCTCTTCACCTGTGTGTGCGTGCGTGCGCGCGCGTGTGTGTGTGTGTGTGTGAAATCTCTCTCCTAATCCGTGTGTGTGTGTTCAGGTGGCGGAGGAAGAGGTGGCTCCAGCGAAGAAAGAGAAGACCCATTTCACAGTGAAACTCACAGAGCTGAAAGCAGCTGAGAAAGTCAAACTGATCAAGGAGGTGAAGAACTGCATGCAGGGCTTAAACCTCGTGCAGGTAGGCAACGTGGTGTGTGTGGTGTGTGTGTGTGTGTGTGTGTGTGTGTGTGTGTGTGTGTGTGTGTGTGTGTGTGCGTGCGTGTGTGTGTGCGCGTGTGTGTGTGCGTGTGCGTGCGCGTGTGTGTGCGTGTGCGTGTGTGTGTGTGTGCATGTGCGTGTGTGTGCTTGTTTCTGTGGGGGGTGTCATGAACGTGTGCGTTAAGCATCTCCATGCGCTGTGGTAAGCTGTGTCTGCTGCCGTCCTCCTTCCCTGCATGCTCAGAGAATGTGAGAGCTCGTACCCCAGCAGAGACGGCACAGCCATGGCTGCCGATGCGTTACCGCTGCACGGCTCTGGATTGATCCGATGACTGGAGGACAGCTTGTGATGTAAAGTCTGGCATAAGAGGGGACATTCTGCAGCCAGCACTGACACTCCTCTCTGTCCCTCTCTCTCTCCCTCTCTTCCTCAGGCTAAGAAGCTGGTGGAGTCTCTGCCGCAGGAGATCCGGGCGAATGTGTCTAAAGAAGAGGCAGAGAAACTGAAGGCAGCGCTGGAGGCAGCAGGGGGCACTGTGGTGCTGGAGTAGAGCCACACCCTGCTCCGCCCGGTCACTCCTGCCTTCGCTTGCCTCTTCCATCATTTTTTTTTTTTTTTTTCTGTTGGACAGTGATGGGTTAAAGGAAGCGACTGCAACATTGCCTCTGTGGACAGAACTTACCCTCCCAGTCTCTGGACGAGTGGGAGTTACCCGAACTAAACCCAACGGGCCGTGAGCCTGACTGCTCTGTCTCCGCCCACACATCAGATTGATGACGTGATTCTCTGTCGGCGCCCGTCTGTCTGCTTGACAGACAGGCGAATGTTTGTCACAGTCTGCAATCCGATAAGTTTGTGCCATAACACAAGGGGGCGCTGTGGCAAACCCGTGGACAGCAGATAATGAAGGGTGGAATTAAAAGTGGACAAAGGAGTGCGGTCTCTCATCTTCTTTGGTGGATTAGCCATGAAGAGGGTTCTGGGATGAGCTCAGCTTTAACAGAATGGGTGTGTGTGTGCTTGTGTGTATGTATGAAGGTGTGTGGCAGGACTATTGAAAGATCAAGCATTTGTTTTCATGCTGTGTGGGCAATGCTCCTCTGACCAGTACCTAAAAGATCCACTAGGTGGCGAAAGAACACTACAGTATGTAGGTTGACTGGTGTCAATGCTGGAGTGTGAGTAAGGTAACAGAGGCACTGGGATGACAGACAGGAGAGGGGGGAGGGTGTGCTAAACCTCACCCCTCTGTGTGCTTGCAGCTCTCAGGTGCAAATGACTAAATGAACAGTAAAGGGGTGGGGGGGACTTTTTTTGTATTAAAAAACAATACAAAACATTTTAATGGGCCTCAAACTTTGGTCTTTCTTGAACTGTTACAGTTTAAAAGTGTACTAATCTTGAAACGGTGTTATCCTACAGTGTTTGTCTCTACTCCCACCTCACTGCGGTCATCTCCTTGTGAGGTGTGCAGCTGGTCCTTGTGTGTTCCCACTGGCATGACTTGGGCTGCATTTCACTGACCTGGTGTAGTTCTCTAACCGCTACTCCAAACTGTCATGTGCGTTTACATAAAACAGCGGGCGTTATAGTGGTGGTCCGTTTACACACTCCATGTCCCCGCGCTGAGGGCCTGTGCCATCTGCTCGTGTGTGTGTGCGTGCATGCGTGTGTGCGTGCGCGTGTGTGTGCATATGTATGTGCGTGTGTGTGCGCCCGTGTGTGTGTGCACGTGCATGCGTGTGTGTGTGTGTGTGTGTGTGTGCGCATATGTATGTGTGTGTGTGTGCCCGTGTGTGTGTGTGCGTGCGTGCAGAAAGCAGGCTTGTGCCTGGTGTTGGGTGTCCTGTGGGGTTTTTGGTTAACGGGTCACTCCAGCACTCTAGGTTTCACATATCCTGGGCTTTCTCTGTGTGGCAGGCAGCAGCCCCTGAAAGAGACCCGGGACAGAGTGCACTGACTCGGCGGTGAGGATTGCACCTGCTCTGACACCATATCCTGAAGCTGCAGCAATCCAGTACAGCATGTAGGGGCAATATGTATGCACACATGTGGACATACAGCAAAATCTCTTTATCTGTCTCTCTATCTTTAAATATTTATAATATATGTGTGTATGTATATATAGAGACAGTACTTTTTCGTAAGTTGACAGGCGTTTTAAAAGTACTGCCCAAGATGGCGACCTAAATGGATGTAAATGTAGATAAACATCATCTTTGGCGCCAAAGCAAATTTATGATTTGTGTCTGAATTTGCTGAGAGGACTGCCCAGCTTGTGTACGGTAGTTCTGTATCTTTTTCCAGTCAAGAGCCACAATTTGTTTCTTTCCCACCACAGCAAGACCGTTTTCCGTTAGGCACCGACCGTCTGTTGCAGTCTTTCTGCCCTGACATCATCGTGAAATAAGTTGAGCATAAACTCATACATGTGGCGATGTCTTGTGCTTTCAGATTGGATGTTCTTTTCTTAACCTCTTTCCCGATGGGGAGTGAGAGGGCTTTGGAGTTCATGTCTGTGAGAGTAGTCGTGTTCCCCTTAGGAGAAATTCTTCCAAACTGTCGAAGCACGGTGCGTGATCTCCCGACAGCGGCTTCCGTCCTCCCCTCTCACCCTCAAATGGAAACGCGCACCGCATTTCAGGCATTGGTGCTTGGTTAACGGAAGCTGCACCTCGCATAGTTGCGCGCCCAGTGATTTCCTAACCACTCATCTTAAGACGAGTGCCGGCGCTGGAAAAGCAAGGCTCTATTTTTAAGTCCGTCACGTACGCACGCTCCCTGCAGCCAGCTGCGCCCAGTCTTGGCACGAGCTGGAAGGAGAAGGAGATTCTCACGCCATGGAAGCCCTCGCGCCCCGAGTGACCGCAATGCCCTCTGCCGCACGAGCTTTATTGATTTGTTTACTTGTTGATTATTTGTTCGTTTTACCGTAAATGCAATGAATAATATTATCTGGCTTTAAAGGTAATGAAATTAGTGCGTCATTATGATTATAATGTTAAAAAAGCTTTGTTTCTCCGTGTTCCTTTGAGTGTTCTCTCACCTCCCATAACAGAAATTCGAGTTTGACCATAGGTATTTTTCCGAACGTATCACGTTCTGAATATTTATCCGCTCATAACATGGGTGAACCAGCGTTACTGGCCTGGACCGCGTGTGTTTCACTTGTTGAAAATGGACATTCTTTTCTTAAAGCTGCAGTGTCTCGTGCCCCAGCTGTCCCGCGTTGTGCAGGCGCACGTGGCCCTTTAAGAAACCACGCGGATGACACCGCTGCACGGCAGATGCGAAGCCGCACGGAATCGTGAGGAGTCAGGGAAAGCTGGGAGACACAATGCTGAACGTGAATCGCCGACGCCTTGTCTTTTGAATCGTGGTGAATTTCCAGGTGGCAGTTCCGGAATTCTCCCAAACATTCGGGCAGCAGTTGTTCATAGTTGCACGTGCTTCGCTCCCCTTGGGTCTCTTCCACTTTACGGTCCCTTTCATGCCTTCTCTATGAAATGCATTTACTCAGCTGCAGGAGCCTGAAGACACCCGGCAACTTTAGCTACCAGCCGCCAGCAGGTGCGGAGATTGAGTAAGGGACGTTATTGATCAGAAGCAGCGGAGCGCGCGAGGCTCCTGCGTCCGTGTCCCTGCCCAAACCGAAGCTGTCAGTCAGGTGCAGACGAGCCAACGTTGCTCCATCTCCCAGCCGCAACGGACTGCAAAGCGAGCCATCGGACGGCATGGAAGCTAGGAAGGTGTCCCGCTGGTATTTCGGCGGCGTCGCTTCGTGCGGCGCTGCGTGTTGCACCCACCCGCTGGACCTGATCAAGGTGAGCGAGTCCAGCTGAACGGCTGTGTGTGTGGCTGGTGCCCGAGTCCCTATTCTGGCGCAGACGGGACAGCTGGCAGCAGGGCCGCTGACACCCAAAGCAGCGTCCAGGACACGCCGAGGGTTAAGTTGTACAGCAGGGCCCGTCAGAGGCACGACTACTATATATGTCACACGTGCCAACCAGACCCAAGTGAAGGTTCGGTTCGTTTATCTAAACCATTCTGTCGAAATGAAAAAAACGTCGTTTTCCCACAGCTGTCATCTGTGAGAGAAAAAGTTAGATCACGCTTCCAAATCGAGGCCACATGGCGCTACAGTAATTTAAGTTCAGTCCCCCAGCGGCAGAAACCGTTCAGCCAGCGTTTGTCCGCGCCTCCTCGTGCGAGGTGAATGGGGGCTGCCTCGGAACGATTGTTTCTCGAATTTCGCTGTTGAAAACCGTCATGAGCCTATGCAGAATTTTATTACCGTCTTACAGAGAGAATCATGTCAGAGCAGCTACAGAGACGTTGCAGAGCATGAACGGCAACACTACCACCACCAATAATTCCAACGCTGATGGCAGTGTTAGTCATGAAGAAGACCCAGAACTAAGGGTTGTAAAAGTGCTGATGTTGCTTCCATGGGCAGAGATGAAGCTGACGCTTCTGAGAGGTCACTCAGTTTCTCTTCGAAGCTGCAGCGTTTCTCTTAGCGAAACCTTGACTGTTTTACAGCAGACCTTCCCCAGGTCTCAGTTATTGCTCTCCCCATCTCCCTTTCTCATCTCACTGCACACCACACCATAAGATGTTATGTTTTGTGCAAGTGCGCTCCTTTGTATTTTCTCCAGGTGCTGAGACTGGCGCACACATACATTACATTATTCTCATTTAGCAGACATTCTTGTCCAGAGCAAATTACATAAGTTACAGTTTTATCCATTTATACAGCTGAATATTTACTGGGGCAATGGTGTGTTAAGTACATTGCCCAGGGGTACAGCAGCAGTTCCCCAGCAGGGAATGAAACCAGCAACCTCTCAGTTACAAGCCCTGCTCTCTACCACTACTCCACACTGCTGCCCATAGGTTTGATGACATGTTTGGGGTAGTTTGTGATGAAGATGATGCTAATTCCACTGTTTCTCTGCTGGATAAATGAATTCTGTGTTATTGATGATGATGATGATGAAGATGAAGATTCCCATTCCAGGTGCACCTGCAGACGCAGCAGGAAGTGAGGATGAGGATGATGGGTATGATGGTGCATGTGGTGCAGAGGGAAGGGGTCCTGGCTCTGTACAGTGGGCTCAGTGCCTCCCTCTGCAGGCAGGTCAGTGTATGTGCGCCCTCCACACACAGCTTATACATCACACACACTCACACACACATACACAGACACACACACTCACACACTCACACACACACACACACACACACACTCACACACACACACACACACACACACACACACACTCACACACACACTCACACACACACACAGAAGCGCTCAGCCACACGCACAAACATATGCATACACACGTATACACATGTACACATATATATACACAAACACGCACACATATGCACGGAAACAAGTACGCGTGGACACATACACACAAACAATGACAGTTATTAGGAAACGACGGTGATAATATTAACGGTGGCAAGCATATTAATGTCTCTTCCCCCTCACTCTCTCCCCCTCCTCTTTTCCTCTCCCTCCCTCTCTCTCGCTTTCTCTCTCCCTGTAGATGTCATACTCTCTGACCCGCTTTGCCATCTATGAGACGGT
The DNA here is from genome assembly GCA_019176425.1 of Megalops atlanticus. Classification (NCBI taxonomy): domain Eukaryota; kingdom Metazoa; phylum Chordata; class Actinopteri; order Elopiformes; family Megalopidae; genus Megalops; species Megalops atlanticus. The sequence continues at coordinate 29,313,246 of CM032893.1, forward strand.
GCGGGACATGATGGGCGGTGCAGGTCAGGGCCCCATGCCGTTCTACCAGAAAGTCTTACTGGGCGCATTCGGAGGTACTGATCCCTGCTTAGCCCCGCTTACCCGCACAGCCCTTGAATGTGTGTATGGGTGTGAGTGTGAACATGAGCTCTTTCTCTCTGCAGGGTTTACCGGCGGATTTATCGGGACTCCAGCAGACATGGTGAATGTCAGGTGAGAGAGAGAACACGCCAAACACGTGCGTGCACAGATGCTCCGGTCACACAGGGCTTTTCCTGACTGACGGAGGTGCGGTCGGTACTCGGGGTGCTCTGAATCTCGCCTCTCTCTCTCCCAGGATGCAGAACGACGTGAAGCTGCCGCCCCAGCTCAGGAGGAAGTGAGTGCGTTTATCGTTTCTCTTGAGTGGTGGAGAGAGCCTGTGGCCCTCGACTGCACTGATGCCCCCACGCACACGCACACACACACACACACACACACACACACACACACACACACACACACACACACACACACACACACACACACACACACACACACACACACACACACACACACACACACACACACACACACACACACACACACACACACACACACACACACACACACACACACACACACACTCTAGGTGCTCTAATGGCTGTCCGTCTGTCTGTCTGACAGCTATGCCCATGCTCTGGATGGGATGTTCCGCGTTTGGAGAGAAGGTAAGACCTGAGGCGAAAGAACTGCAATGTTTATGGAGCTAGATGAGGTGTGTGTGTGTGTGTGTGTGTGTGTGTGTGTGTGTGTGTGTGTGTGTGTGTGTGTTAGGCTGGCATACACAGTGAGATGGCATCTGTGTGTCTCCACAGAGGGAATGAGGAAGCTCTTCTCTGGAGCCACTATGGCCTCCAGCAGAGGTGCACTGGTCACCGTGGGACAGGTGAGGAGGTGGAGCATGCTGGGAGAGAGAGGCATGCTGGGAGATTTTACAGTGTCTTTTACGGTGATGTTGTAATCCCTGTTACTCTGCCCTGTGTCTGTTTGCATGCAGCTCTCCTGCTATGATCAGGCTAAGCAGCTGGTCATGGGCACTGGGGTTATGTCTGACAACATCCTCACCCACTTCCTGGCCAGCTTCATTGCGGTGAGTTGCCCCCTTCTGGGGAGAAACTGTTACTGCATCAAGGCCAGTATTCAACTCTCTCTCTCTCTCATCAGGGAGGCTGTGCTACCTTCCTCTGTCAGCCTCTGGACGTCATGAAGACCAGGCTGATGAACTCTAAAGGGGAGTATGTGGTAAGACAGGGACTCTGAGTGTGTGAGTGTGTGTGTGCGCGTGTGTGTGCGCGCGTGTGCGTGTGCGCATGTGTGTGTGCTCTTGTGTGCGTGAGTGCACACATGCGCTTGAATCTGACATTATGGGATTTCTGGTTTGTGTTCTTTGACCAATCTCAGGGTAAGCAGTTTGGGAAACTCAAGTCTCTCAGTTTGGGAGTCTCATTCCACCTTTTCCTCTCATCTTCTCTCTAATTCCCCTTTCCTTCCATCTGTCTTTCTCACTGGTGCTCTCCTTATTTCTCTCCATCCTTTGTCTATCTGTCCCTCTCTGTCTCTCTGTCTGTTCATTCCCTTGCACTCTGTGAAGTCTCTGCCTCTGTCTCTGAAGGGCAGCACTCCAGTGTCTCTCTGTGTTTCAGGGGGTAATTCACTGCCTGACTGACACTGCCAAACTGGGGCCCATGGCCTTCTACAAGGTAATTACAGCAATATTACAGCTGTATAACTACAGTATTACCACAGTTCTGCTGTTGCGAACGTGACCACTGCCATCCACAGCGTACATATTACAGTGCGGCTCATGCTAATGTCAGTGCTGCCATTGCAGGGCCTCGTTCCGGCTGGGATCCGCCTGGTCCCCCACACTGTGCTGACCTTCATCTTCCTGGAGCAGCTGCGCAAGTACTTTGGCATCATGGTCATGACCTGACTGTGACCTCTGACCTCCGACCTCCAACCTCACCATCACACCTGCTGACACTCCTGTCCCCGACTCCTGCAGGGTGGAAAGCTAGGACGGCAGAGGGCAAGCCCTCTCCCTCTCTGTCTCCCTCTCCCTATCTGTCTCCTCTCCCACCCCCTCTCCCTCTCCCTCTCCCTCCCCCTCTCTCTCTCTCCCTCTCTCCCTCTCCCTCTGCCTCTCCCTCTCCCACGCCCTCTCCCTCTCTCCCTCTCTCTCTCTCCCTCTCTCTCCCACTCCCTCTCTCCCTCTCTCTCTCCCTCTCTCCCTCTCCCTCTGCCTCTCCCTCTCCCACGCCCTCCCTCTCTCCCTCTCTCTCTCTCTCCCTCTCTCTCCCACTCCCTCTCTCCCCCTCTCCCACTCCCACCCCCTCCCTCTCTCCCTCTCTCCCTCTCTCTCTCCCTCTCTCTCCCATTCTTACACCTTCTCCCTCTCCCTCTCCCTGTTTCTCTGGAGTTCAGATCACAGCATGACACAGGAGACCACCCATGACATGTGTATGTCTGACTGCAAACATAAGACAGTGCTCCACATTGATCACACGTGCATCTCACAGGAACACAGGAAAGACAACGGCGGATGATGAGCACTGTTTATTGGCGAGCACTGTTTAACATAATGTGGAACACACAAGGTGACGAAGAACAGAGAAGGACACACCATGACAGATGTGTTGTTACCAGAGCCGGTTCAACCTGAAGCAGATTTATGACTTCACGTTCAGACCCCACCCCAGAGCCGCCCTGACCCCACCGCTGAGCCGCACTGACCCCACCCCACAGCCGCCCTGACTCCACCCCCCGAGCCGCACTGACCCCACCCCCACAGACACCCTGACTCCACCCCAAGAAACCGCCCTGACCCCTCCCTCTACAGTGAGATTGACAGTAACTGGAAACCAACTGCTATCTGCTGTAGACAGATTTCCATGGAGCTCCTACTCCCCATGACTCCTGTGTGTCTGATCCAGGTAAACGTGATGGACAAGGCAGAGGTGATCTGGGTGCCTTCTTCCCTGAGCTGTGACTGGTGTTTTTGTCTCAGATACGCGCACAATCATGGAGGAAGGAGAGACAGAAACTGTACCCTCACATCACTATACTGTAAAGTAAAGACCTCCTCCTGCTTTTTAGGAAAAGGAATAGCAGCAGGAGAATATCTCATGGGATCTGCAATGAATTCTGGGAACTGGAGGAGCACAGCGCCCCCTGTGGCCTGATTGTGCTTAGGTGCAGCTGCTGGCTGTCGAGGGGGAACCACTAACTCTCACACACACTGAAACTCATCTCTGTTTCTCCGACTCTGACTGCCAGAGGAAATGTCTGGAAGAGTATTACAATCGGACTTATTTTTGATCAGCGCTTATTAGTGTTAATTTTTTAATCATTCCCTTTTGTGTAATGCACAGAATCTGTAACACTACGAGTTGCTGTGGCCAGTATTGAATGGTTGTGGCACTTATCTCCACTGGAGTCAGGCAGTAACTAGCTGACTAAACCATCTCCAGAGAACTGTAGCTTGCTTGCTAATTTGGAAACATTTTGCAGCTAGATAGCTGTTGCATAGTTGATCGATTTTTGGGGCCAGAGTCTCATAAGCTGTGTAACTGATTAAACATCTGAATCTGTATGCCTTGTAAGTTGCTCTGCATGAAGTCATCTATCAAATGTGAGAATGTAAACCTGAATTTGGCCATGTTAGCACACACCTGTTAGCTAGCTTACTGATAAGTAAAACAAAGCAATTGAGTGGTGTTAACTAGCTGGTGTTTGCAATTTTTATAAACCTGGATTACTTTTGTTTGTTCATTAGATAGTCATTTATATAACCTTTATAACAGGACAGTACTTATTCCAAGTAGCTAGATAGCTGACACTTCTCATCTTGAAATTTGCTGGATAAAGATCGATACCTGTATTTTGTTCATTTTGCATTACATAAGATTATAAATGTAATGGAAACTCAGAGGATTGAGTTATCTTTGTACTTAAAACAGATTCGTTGTTTGCACTGAGACAGTATAGTTGTGAAGGTGCTGGGTTATTTCATGCTGCTTTCACAAATTAGGCTTATTTATTTTTCTTATTTATATTTATAAGATTATTTGTATATCCCTATCCTCCTCCAGGTCTGTTAAAAGGGAAGGATGAGGGCAGACTGTGCTTTTGCCCCTGGTTAAACATGTTGAGAGCTCTCATCAAAGTTAATTTGATGTTAAGTTAAATCATCCCGGTTTGAGTTTGGTACTAACATACAGAAAAGGCTGTGAAGTTCATCAAAATGCAAGCTGTTGTCATTTCATACACCAAGCATGTTGGGTCTCACCTGGCAGTCACATGGCCATGTCTTCACGCAGCCTGCAGGGGGCACTGTTTCACCATAATGTGAGTTAGAGGCAGGGGAATGGCCTTCACTGAGACAGGCTGGCGGTGCAGACGGTATGCTATGAGCACAGGGATGGGAATGTCCTGAAGTCAGAGAGCAGCTCCCAGCTCCGCAAACCTGACAGAGGCATGAAGGACACTGAGCAGAGCCGTGGATGTTTCCTTTCCTCTCTGTTTTTAGAAAACGGTTCAAAATTTTGGAATTAAGGTCCTTTTAAAAACGTATGTGGAAGGTACGTGCCTCTGTCTTTTTAGGCAACGCATCCTCACTGGGAAAGATGTGTGTGTGTGTGTGTGTGTGTGTGTGCATGCGTGTGTGTGTGTATGCGCGCGTGTGTGTGTGTGTGTGACCATAACTTTGTATTATAGAGCTCCTATGAATAAATGGTGAAGCAAAGAACTTGTGGACACACCCTCCTTGTCATGTCTGTGAATAAAGCTGTGCTTTAAAGCTCTCCCGCGTGCCGTGTAAAGACTTCACCTCATGCCCTCTGTTTCATTACGATAAATTGCCCCTGAATTCCTGCCTTTGATTAAAACGGCACAACCAGAGCCAGGTTTCCATGGAGATACCCGTCAGAACCTCGCAGAAGGGAGGAAGACATGGTGATGTGTGGTGACCGGTGTTATCGTGACAGACTGATGGGCCCCCCCTTCAACCCCTCCCGGGGCAATTCTGAGGTAAGTACCCTGACTAAGGGTCGAGCAGCAGTGCCCCAGTGGGAATCCATCCAGGAGTCTTTGGGTTACAAAGCCTGCTCCTTACCACTATGCCATGCTGCTGCGATCACCTCTCAGGGTTTGACCCCATGACCTTCTGGTCCAGACTGCTGCACCACATCACCGCATTCTGTCACTGAAGCCTTCTGTGGAAATGCAGTTGGTCCAGTCCCACACCCAGAACCCATCCTGGAGGAGTGTGGTGTAGCTCTTTTACATGGTAACGAACAGCTCTGATTGGTCAGATGCAGCAGGTAGTGAAACAACAGAGGCACATTCTATTGAGAAAACGATGAAATTCCAGCCTGATCTGTCTGCCCCCAGGAATGAAACACTCTTTCACTAACAGCCCTTCCAAACTGCAAAGAGAAAACATCTTTATTCACAGTGGGCATGATAACATGATTCATGTTTAGGTGCTTTTTGGATGATCGCTTGGTAGCACAGGGGCATGGTGAAGATAATGCTCTCCCCAGCGCCGTCGTCTGGATGCGTATTTGCATGGTAGAGGAGGACGAGACTCTCAGACAGTCTGTTGTGTGCTTTTAGGTTGTGTCACTTCCTCCTCTCTCTCTCTCTCTCCCATCTGTTCCCATCTGTTCCTTTCTACTTTCCACACACACACATATTCTTTCCCCTTCGGTCTTTCCTTTCCTGTAGTTCTGTAGTCCCTGTAGTCTCTGTGTCAGGGGGGGCTCAGGCAGGGACTCAGGCGCAGACAGCGGAGGATGGCAAACGATTGTTTAATGCCGAAAGAGGGAAAATCCAGTAGGCAGAGTCGAAAAACAGGCAAAGTCAAAAACCAGGATAACACAGCAAAGGCACAAAAGCGAAATCCAAAAATCGAAGTCGGGAGAAAACAGGCAGGCAAGGCAGGCAGGCAGGCAGGCAGGCAGGCAGGCAGGCAGGCAGGCAGGCAACTAACTGGAGAAAACGCTGGTACGAAACAGAAAACTGAGACGAACTGGCAAAGGGCTAAGAAACAGACGGGAATATAAAGGGAACACGCTAACAAGAAAACGAGATACAGGTGAACAAGCAGACAGGTGAAACAGATGAGCAATCGGGCAGGGAAACAAGGGGCGGGGCAGGCAAGGGAGAGAAACGAACACAAAAGCACATGGCAGGGAAAAACAAACAACCAGCTATGAAGCCGCAGCACTGACACTCCAAGGCTTTAACTGAGGCTCATGGCTGTGTATATGCTCCTCTGCAGCTTAGGAATAAAACCAGCTCCTAGATCCATTGGAGGAAAGACACAGCCCACAGACACTGAAGAGAGAAGACACAGCCCACAGACACTCGAGAGAGATGTCAGTCTGTAGACAATCAAGCCTTAATGGTTATCTGGGAAAAAATAATTATCTGTTTCCAAGATTTGATTCATGTAGAGCTCAGCTGGAAGATTTGTTTGGCCTGAAACTATTAATTATGTTCATCCAGGCTGTTTGAAAATATTTCCATTTGATTTTTTGCATACTTTGTCAGATCAATCAATCCATAAATAGATCTGTCTGTCATTCCAACTCTAATTCATATTTTCATGTATCAGTGACTAAAAAGATTGCAAAAGAGGCACTGGGGCAGCAGTGTGGTGTAGAGGTAAGGAGAAGGGCTCGTAAGATGCTGGTTCAATTCCCTGCTAGGGCACTGCTGATGTATCCTTGGGTAAGGTACTTAAACCACAGCTGCATCAGGTAATATCCAGATGTATGAATGCAACTGTAAGTGTCTCTGGATAAGAGCGTCTGCTAAACAACAATATTGTAATGTAAAAGAAAACTGGTGCAATTCTACTGCATATGCTGACCCAGTGTTCTTGATACACGTTTGAGCATTGCTTTCATTATTCATGGACATACTGTGTGTGTGTGTGTGTGTGTGTATGCATGTGCTTGAATCTGACATTATGGGATTTCTGGTTTGTGTTCTTTGACTAATGTCAGGGTAAGAAGTTTGGGAGTTTCATTCTCTCAGTCCAATCCAGCTCCCACATTCACACAGAAAGATGCTCTGTCAAGAATGACAGAATTTACTGTGTTTGTCACGCTACTTTAAAATTGCCACATTTTTTAAAAAGAAATGCTGGAGGAAGTACAGAAAAGGGCAACAAGACTAGCTCCAGGTCTTAAACAGATCACTCACTGTATGAAAAGAGAAGATTCAAGGCAGTTTGGTCACGGTAAAAAGAGGCTCAGGGGATTTGATTGGAGCATTTAGAAGGGATTAAGAGGATGGTTTGTGTTCAACTCTGTGAACACAACAAGAAGACACAAGTGATAATTAAAGGTTAATTTCATACTGTTGGGAAAAAATTCCTTTAACTTTTGGTACGGTATTTAGAAACTCTTCGATTGTGTATGACCAAACTTTACAAAGTGATGAAGTCATTCAATTACAGGCAAATGGGGAGCTCTGATGAGCTGAGAGGCCCGTTCTGTGATTTTTACTCTGTCGTGCTTCTGTACAAAGCTCCAGCAGCAGCATACTAGCTCCAGTTTACGCAACAAATTGAATCCAGTGAGACGCGTCTTGGCCGGCTGCTTTTAACACCTCTGTGTGAAAAGCACAGACGTGATGTCAGTGCCGGAGCCCGGGGTGCAGCAGCTCCCAGAGACTCCTCGCTGATGTGCACGGCAGTCCTAAAAGCCGGGTGCTGCTGGACTCTTATGTGCCGGATCAGGGACAGGTGAGATTTTGCCACGTGTTGACTGTCACGGCTACGCGAAAACACTGCGTCTGACATGAGAAGATGCCATGTGCTGTGCATTTGTGTTTTAATTATTAGCAGTTAAATTACTTGGCTGCTTCAGTGATTGGATCAGTGGAGTCCAAGCGCACTTCATTAAAGCACAGATGCAGTGAAGCAATTTCTGCCTTTTATTGCAGGAAATTTCACCTCAGTTTTGCACAGACAGGAATATGTGGGGAGGCCAAAGGTCTGCTATATAATTCAAGGACTGTCTTTTCCCAGAATCCCCATATGAGTAATTAACAGTAAGGCAACAGGAGCAGCTCCTTCCCACTGTCCCATCTAAATGCTCACTTAGACTGGTGTCCTGCACTTAGACTGGTGTCCTGCACTTAGACTGGTGCCCTGCACTTAGACTGGTACAGCGTCATTCAGGCAGGACTGGATGAGCCCCCATTTGGCGGCAGTGTAGTATTGTGGTTAAAGAGCAGGACTTGTAACCGGAAGGTTGCCAGTTTGATTCCCCACAGGGCCACTGCTGCTGTACCCTTGGGCAAGGTACTTAAGTCACAATTGCCTCAGTAAATATCCGGCTGTATAAATGGATAACATTGTAAGAACCTGTAATTGATGTAAGTCGCTCTGGATAAGAGCGTCTGCTAAATGCCAATAATGTAATAATGTAATGTAATTTGTTACGACTGGCTTCCCTTAGCCTTGAAAACGACTGCTGAAAGTGTCTGTGAAGGGAATAGCTAACCAAACCTGATTGTGTGTTGTGTCAATGTGCAAAAACAAACAAAGAAACCCATAAGCAGCCTGAGGCAGATATCCAAATCCAAGGCAGCAAAGAAAAACTTGTCGGGACTTACTGGGGATCTCCTCGCGGGCCAGCTCAGTCTTCTGGGCTCCAATAGCCACCAGAGCTACAGTGGTGGGTTGTTCAAGTTAGTTTATTTTTATCTGAACCAATGGCATGGCAGCAACAGTAAAACCCTGTCTTCTGTGAACTGACCCCAAACAGAGTCTCCAAAATGCCATCTTCCAAGTCCCAGAGACACACAGTCCAAACCTCAGAATCTGGGAACAGACAGTGAACAGGTGTCTTCAAAATGCCGTCTTGCGAATCCCAGCAATACAAACAGCAACAAACGACCTGACGCCCTGGTCATCGCAGGCCCCCAATGAGCCCTGTATAGTGGTGTCCCGGCTAAAACAAACAGCGTCTGCAAACAAATAAAATCATCATAAGCCGTCAGCACAAACGCTGCTACCTGGCATCCCCATCCATCCAAACATCCAAACTAGTCACCAACGTCTGTGAAGTTCAAAATCGCTGCAACGATTTTTCTCTCCCCCCTCCTCCAATCAGCAGTTTTCCTGTGTAGCCGTACCTGGAAGGGAGGCTGCCTCAAGCCGTGTGGTGATGTCAGCAACAGCACACATGAAATAAACGTCTAAACAAAAAGTGTGTGTGCGTGAGGAGTGTGTGTGCGTGAGGAGTGTGTGTAACCCTAAGAGTGTGCACATTCTCCCTGCTACAAGCACACAGGCCCAATCTTAGCACAATGCCAGCCTCAGATCCTCAGTAATAAAAAAAAAATGTTTTTCCTACACCCATCTCTAACCCCTGAGTCCCATATTTCGGGGCTCCCCTGTACCCCTTGTCCTGCCTGGCCCTGCCCTGTTCTGCCCTGCCCATCAAACCCCAATGACCCTCCCTGATTCTGGAGGACACCGCAGTCCTGCTGTAATCACAGAGCACTGACTGAGTCTGTGCTGCAGTCAGCACTTTGATCAGACAGCATTAACCCAGCCTCACGTCTGCGAAACTCTGTCATTTAAGGACAGGGAGCAACATGGTGCGTGGCTTCTTCCACAAATTGCTTATCTCTGAGAAAGAAATGAAAGAAACTTTTTTACTTTCTGGCATTTTCTGTTTTGTTGGATGGATGAGGTGATTGTAAGGAGTGGAGTTAAAAGAAGAAGGCTGCCTGCACTCTCCAATGTTCTGGAGCCCTGACAATTGACCAATCGCAAGAGAGAAGGGGCAATAGCTTTATAGCACTTACAAAATAAAAAACAGAAGCTTTAAGCTCACGTCAGACAAGCACAGTCATTTCCATTTTAAAAAGAGGGTGGAGAACCCTGTGTAAGTTACCATTCAGATATCCAAAATACATACAGGTACAGTATATACAATCAGTATTTCACATTCATTGCAAGGATAAATTACATTTATATTACATTATCAGCATTTAGCAGATGCTCTTATCCAGAGCCACTTACATAGATTACAGTTTTTAAATATTATCCATTTATATAGCTGGATATTTACTGAGGCAGCTGTGGGTTAAATAACTTGCCCAAGGGTACAGCAGCAGTGCCCCAGTGGGGAATTGAACCAGCAACCTCTCAATTACAAGCCCTGCTCCTTTCCACTACACTGCCACCCCATTAATCAACATTATCTTGTGAAGGCACAGAGCAAAGCATCTCTCTCCTCTCTGATGGCCTGTTTCCCTCTCAGTACACCTCTCTCTTTATTTATATCACATATATTCCCCTCTCTGCCTCCATCTGTCGCTTTTACTCCTCTGTCACTCACTCAACCTCTCCCTCTCGCTTTTTATTTCTCTCACACATACTCCTCTCTCTCTGTCTCTCTCTTCATCTGTCTTCTTCACTCTAACACCCTCTCACTCTTTCTGTCTGTCTTTTTCTATTTAGCTCAGTTCATCTCAGTTCAGGCAGCTTTATTGGCGTGACAGAAAGTCATTTCCATTGCCAAAACACACATTTACAACAATCGCATTTACAAAAAAACATTACAAAGCTGATTTTCAGGCACAGTCCACATGTACCCAATTTAGAAAGACAGCCTGCAGATAAATGAGTAAATGGGGTGATTAAATAAATGAATGATGAAATAATCTCCCCTGTCAGAGTCAGAGTGAGGACGTTGCACCACAGTGAGAGTTAGAGTGGGCTAGCTGTTTGTTGCTGTTTTCAATGATCTACAGAATGCACTTTTATTGTGGGGGTGGGTGGGTGGGGAGGGGGCATCAATCTGCCCAGCCTTTGACCCCTGGTCAGCTCATCTACTTCCAGGTCACCGCACCCAGCCTCAGAGAGGTGCATTACCTGTAACTGTTATTCCTTAGGGAGGGGAAGTCCCCTTTAGTGTCCAGCTCTACCCATCTCTCCCCCTCTCTGCTTCTCTCTTTCTTTTTCCCTCTCTCTTGCTCTCCTTCTGTCTTTCTGTCTTTCTCTTTCTCTCCTTCTGTCAGTACTTCCGCGTGATGTCCTGCTTGTATTGTTTCTGTCTTCCTGTCTGTCAGTGTGGGTGTGTCTTTTGTTTGTTTTTTTTTTTTTTTGTGTGCATGTGCTTTTGTTTTGTTTGCAGCCCGCTGTCCCACCTCCTGTCCCGCCTATCGGCCCTGCTGCCACACCCACCACCTGAAGCCCATCCTGCACACCTGTTCCCTGTTTAATCATCACCAGTCTGTGTATTTATACCCCTCTATCGTCTCTGTTTCTCTGCCAGTTTGTCTGAGTGTTTTGTCTGTTTTGTTCCTGCCTGTTTATTTTCTGCTTGTTCTGGTTTTTTGACTTTCTGTTTTTTTGGATTTTGGAACTTGCGTTGTGTTTTTGGATTTTCTGCCTGTGGATTCTCTGATTTTGACTTGGACTGTTTTATTACTACTGATTTTCAGATTTTCTTCAACTAAACACCTAGTCTGTCATCCTGGTCTGTGCCTGGGTCCTTCCTCCTGAAAGCCTGACACCTTCTCTTCTCTCTTTGAAATTGCCTTTCAGTGGAGTTCTTAGTCCTGAGGGGGATTTCTGTACAGCTGTGGGTGAGAGGCCCAGGGGGCCAGGAGAGGGGGGTGGGGGGTATGAAGGGAGGGAGAGATATTAGAGCTAGATAGTGGCTGATAGGGCCAGGAAGTGAGAAAGATTTTGGAGATATTCTGCTGTGTGTGAGCCGGTGTCTGAAACACCCCCAACCCCCGCCTCTGCCATATGTCATGCACAGAGCAAGCACAAGTGTGATCTTGGCTGTAGCTCCCTCACTTTCTGGGTTACGGCATTAAAAGCAAAAATGCAGGACAACATAAAGGACATGCTGTGATGGTAAAGATAACACCGTCACCTGTCTCCGGGGAGGCAAGAGAACAGCTTTTAACCCAAACAAATTTCTCACACCTTGCTTGGCACCTAGGCGATACAAGGAGAAAGGTCAGAAACCCAATGCCAAATGTGAGAAGTGACCTTTGGCAAACCTGGCTCCTCACATGGTCACATGGTCTCTGTCCCTGACTGAGGGGAAACACATGCTCATGTTACATCCCTCTGTCCATCTCCCTCCTTCTCCTTCTCCTCTCCTGTTCCTCATGCACATCCTCTATCTTTCAATTCCCCCCTTGCTCCCTCTCTCCAGCTCTCAACAAGCTATAATGGAACGTGGATTTATAAGGTTTACCCTGAATCTGACAAACATGTTGGCAATGTTGCAGTTTCCATCAGCACTTTCCTGTCAAACATTGCCCCCATATATGTGGAAGTGCTGGAGTGGACACTCTGCTTAGATCATCTGTTATGTCAGACGTTCTGGAATGTCTGGGATGTGAGAGTTCTAGAGCGTTTCCTTGCCTGTTGGAATGTCCGTTCAGTGACCTGCTGTCTACAGGAAAGTGATCACTCACATCAAGCAGAATGCTTTTTTTCCAAGCTAATAATTTCACATCAAAAGTCCTCACTTAGTACTTACTGTTGGAAGAGTGGATACAGATGTAAAAACAACCCATGTGATTTTTTTTTTTTTTTTTTTTGATTGACAGGTTCAGTCTTGTGCAGCCTGGAAGAGGACCAGGCCGTGGTACAGAATGGAGGAGTGATTCACCTCAGCGTGATCTGAATCCATTTGCCAAACGTGGCTTTGCAATTAGCTCCAATTTCAGCGAATTTGGCGGGTGCTGAGGGGGCAGATCTCTCTGAAAGCACCGTCTCTGGGGCTCATTACTGCGTCAGTGAGCATTTCAGAGAGCGGACTGCAGGAACACGCCTCGTTAAGGGAGGAATGAGTGAGATAATTGGAGGTATTGAGGTCGACGTGCTCGGAGTGGCACCCGCTGCTGCTGAGAGGGAGATTATCTGGAACAGACCCTCAATGGCAGTGCACTTGCTTCTGGCCCAATCACTTCCTGTCTGTTCTCTCACGCTTCCTCAGACCTGTTTCCACAGCGCAGAGCATTGTGGGACAACCCCATCTTCCAGGAGGGACACATGGGCCTTCCAAGCCAAAAATGAAGTCAAGCAAAAATGAAGTCATGCTCCATCTGTCACTGTTCTCATCTAGATACTTCAGCAACTCGTCCTCATCTCTCTCATCCAGAGTCAGCTTTCTTTATATCCCCACTGGATCTACAGTACCAGTTAAATGTCTGAACATTTGGGATAACGGAATAGTGGGAAACGTGCATTCAAAGACATTTTGATCTAAAGACTTATGCTTAAATGCTTGAAATTTGTTCCTGAGACAAATATAAATAGTGATTAATGTATATTCAAGATATAAATTCATGATCTATGAATTTCTTTCCAAAAAATTGATTTTAAAAAACATTTTTTGGCTACTTTGAAGAATCTAAAATATAATATAATGAAATATAATCTAAAATATTTTTTGTCACTGCATTATTCCATTTGTGCTATTTCATAGTTTTTATTTCTTTACTATTATTCTAAAATGTGGAAAATAGTAAAAATTGAGAGAAAATATAGGTGTGTCCAAGGTTTTGAATGGTGCTGTAAGCAAACCACATCATCATAAGGCATTGAATAGGCTGGAATAGGGGAGCCTTATTACAGAGTTCCACAGTAATGAGACAAATAAATCAGAGCTGAAATGAGCTTTCTGTGTGATCACTCTCTTCAGGGACAGGGGCACTAAGCTAGGATTGATGGAGAGAGCTTGTCTCTGTGGGTTTCCTCACACACCCAAACAGCAGAACATCCTCAGGGTGATCCAGGTGGTAGAGAGAGAGGCGGAAAGGTCGACCTGTCAGCAGCAACCTGCGGGGGAACCCTACAGACAGATTAAACCCCTCCTGAGTCATCATGATGTCTCTTTTCAGGAAAATTAAAAAAACAGTACAGATTAACTCAAAGCCCATGAGAAACTAAATGATCCCATGGGAACATCATCATTCATTTATGCACATAGCCCCACTAACTTCTCACAACATGTTCCCGAAGATGCTGGAGTTTACGCTGCTGTAACGTTACCAGAGCGCTGTGAAAACGTTACGTGTGAGGCATGCACAAACTGACAGATGGACGACCCGTCTGAGAGCCGTAAACAGGAATTTCAGCGTGGCCGATTGCGAGGGAGAGCGAGGCCTCTCTGTAAGGCTGGCCCGAGCTCGTCCAGCACAGAGATAAAACACTGATGGGAAGCAGGACATGGGAACGCAGGGAGAGAGGCTGTGTTTGCACTGTGCTCCAGACCCCCTCCATCCCAAAAAAGAAACGGCCCCTAGCCCGGCCCCACCATGTCCCCACCAATCTGCACCATGTCCCCTAAAGTCATTCCCCCATGTTCCCTAAACCTGCAGCATGTCCCCTAAAGCTGCACCATGTGCCCTAAAATCATACCCTCATGTCCCCTAAAGCTCTGCTCCACTTCTGCCTGCAGGTGGACACACAGAAACCATGGCTTTTGCAAACTGAAATGCTAAATTTGTTCTGAATCGTCACTTGCTCGATTGCGCGAGTCACTGGCCGGTGTTGCCTGCCCTGGGCAATTGGGCAGCTGATGATGCCGGGTGAATGTTGGTAAATTAAGATCATTGGGGATTTTTAGCCTCTGGGTCCCCCCCACTCCATCAGGACTCTCCCCAAAACCTCTAACTGGGGCGAGATTATCATACATTGCAATATTTTTGGAAGACAATATTACGTTGTTAAAATTTTGATATCGTCTAGGCCTAACACACACACACAACCACACACCCACACTGACTCACACGTGTACATGTATGTAACCGCAGTACACACTGAAATGTGTGGACATGCACACACACGCTCGTGAGGAGAACAGATGGTGCTCTGTTTGTATTCAGACACATTGCAGAGACCATTAGTTTAACTTGTTTTGTTTCCTCACTTTGCCCCCGGGGTTAACCATCCTGCGCATACTCCCAGCAGAAATCCACACAACATACAGAGAAGGAGGACAGGGCATGTGTGTTCACGCGTCGGTGCGAGCGTATCATATAAAACAATGCGGGCCGCGGAGCAGGACGGGCTGCCTGTGTTACTGATGAAGTCCTGGCCCTTTGCTGAGAGGTTTATTAATAGCGCTTTCAAACAGAGCTGACGTCTCCGACTGCATCATTACCCAATCCATATGCACCGTCATTAACCAGCGGAAGGTGGCAGTTTATCTGAAATTGTTTTTCATTCACCCTGGCCTCTGAAATTGAGGTAATGGTCATGGCGGTTAGTGTCAGATGGTGGTCCTAGCTGCTCTGTCTTTTCTCTGTATCAGAATGAGTTGGGAGGGGGGTCTTAGGGTTCATCTCTCCCACTGTGTATTAACAAACTATCAGTAACTGCCTAACTGACAGCTGTAGCAAAGCCATGGTCTGTTTTAAAGCCGTGGTCGTTTCCTCTGTAGAAACACAATATTGCAGAGATAGGTAATGCAAAGTGAAAGAGAGAGAGAGACAGAGAGAGAGAGTGTGTGTGTGTATGTGTGTGTGTGTGGTTTCAGTTTATTTGCTGTTATCTCTCTTCTCACTGATCTGCAGGACAGGGTTGGTTTCCCTGACTTGTTTTTACATTTCCATTTATAGATCACTTGTTTTCTCTTCTCTCCTAAACTTGTTGCTTGTACGTAGGTTATTGATTTTTCCCTTTTTGTGTCTCAGAAGAAAAAGAGCTCTTCCTTAAAGCAAATTAAAAAAAAGCAGAGGGCATGCTGGAAGAATGGCCAGTGGAGTCCAGCAGCAGGCTGGAGGAGAGCTCTTTCTCAGACTCCCCAAGAATAAATTAAAATCTCTCTGTGTGACCATGTTGTCACAACGATCTGGAAAAAGTCGATCTGAAAATTTGAAAAGCCAAAAAGAATTTGACAACAAACAAATGTAAATCCCAGAGCTGTGGGGAACAGCTGGAGCATTACTTCCTGATCCCAGGAAAAAGTGGCTTCTGCAGCTCTGCCCGTCAGCACTGATACGATAAGCTCACAGCAATGAAGACTCAGGTCACCACGGGACGTGTTCATACTCTTTTTTTGGCTTTAGGGGGCAATGTCACTTCCTGTGACAGATCCTCACACACTTCCTCTAAGCTGCTGCAGTGACCTCAGCCGACTGATAGCTATCACAACGCTAATGTCACACCAGACGGCATACAGAGGGTTTTTTGTTGGTGATTATTCCTATTCCCGGCTGACGGGGACTGTGTGTGGCTGCCATTTTCAATGAGAAGGCTGTGATCACTGATTCTGTACCTGCTTAAACCTGTTCTGGGGTCTCTGTGGTCCAAACACCGCAGCACCGCACTGAGAGGTCCAGCACCCAGGGCCGTAGCCATGAGAATAATGGCTGCTCTGGCACCAGAAGGAAGCTGTAACCCTCTGCAGTGGACACCGAGATCCGCCACGCTGCTTCCTCCCCCACACTAACCCCCCTCCCGACCCCGGGGGTGTCTCCTGATGTAAGCAACCCCCCCTCCGACCCCCATTCCTGATCACATTATTCACACTTAGCAGAGGATGCAGCCTCTGGGTGGGGGTGGGGGGGGTTGTACGGCGCCTCTTTGATTACGTAATTGGCCCATTAACAGGACCGTGGCGGTCTTCACGGCAGGCCGTGCTGCACTCTCACGCTCAAGCGAGCGCTACGCCACATATGAGGCAAAACCGTCTCTCCTCTCTCCCTTTGTGCTGAAGAGCGGCATCATGGGTAATAACAGTCCATGCTGCCTGGACCTTTATTACAGGTATGACTCACTGCGCACAAAACAAAAACAACAATAATAAAAAAAAAACTGCCCCCTGAATTTGGGGTCCTCTTAGTAGACAAAGGAGACGTTGTTGAGCTTATTGTCATTGTTATATGTGTTGGACAGATTGCGTTGTGAATGGGACGTATTATTCATTATGAATGTATTCATTCCTTTGCTAAAATTGGAAATTCATGTTATGGTTAACGCACAGCTGTGCCCCCTTGGAATCAAACTGCAACCTCTGGGTTACAAGCATGGAGTGTACACAGTGCACATGACTGGCCAGAGGGCAGCACAGCGCAGTTTGCATGTTGCCCTTAGGGTGAGACTGCAGTCAGCCTGGTATTGGCTGTCGGGTGATTGGGTTGTGCTTGGTGAGGGTGATGTGTCTGTGGAGGCTCTGGTCAGGTTCATTGACGCCATTCACTCAGTGTAACTCTGATAGATGCAAGGCTATAAAAAGAAGACCACAGGGTTCCAACTAGCAACAGGGGGGCTATTCTTATCCCCAGCACTGAGCCAGTGTGTGTGTGAGTGTGTGTGTGTGCGTGAGTGTATATGTGAGTGTGTCTGTGTGGGTGTGTGTGTGTGTGTGTTTGTGGTGTGCGTGTGTATGTGCGTGTGTGTGAGAGTGTGTGTGTGCATGTGTGTAAGTGCGTGTATGAGTGAGTGTGTGAGTGTGAGTGTGAGTGTGTGTGTGTGTGTGTGTGTGTGTGTGTGTGTGGTGTGCGTGTGTATGTGTATGTGCGTGTGTGTGAGAGTGTGTGTGTGCATGTGTGTAAGTGCGTGTATGAGTGAGTGTGAGTGTGAGTGTGAGTGTGTGTGTGAGTGTGTGTGTGAGTGTGTGTGTGTGTGTGTGTGTGTGTGTGTGAGTGTGTGTGTGAGTGAGTGTGTGAGTGTGTGTGTGTGTGTGTGTGTGTGTGTGTGTGTGTTTGTGGTGTGCATGTGTATGTGAGTGTGTGTGAGTGTGTGTGTGTGTGTGTGTGTGAGTGTGTGTGTGAGTGTGTGTGTGAGTGTGTGTATGAGTGTGCGTGGGTGTGTGTAAGTGCTTGTATTGGCTGGCTTGCCCACAGGTGGTTCCAGGCTGCCTCTCATAGCCTTATACTGCTGAAATTGCAGGTTGTAAGCTGCAGCTCTGAAACACATTCTGACAGTGATATCGAATGACAGAACAGCACTCAGTCTTTGAGCAGTTTATGTTTTCCTCTCAAGACTCAGTACTCAGATGTCTTTTTATGGAGAGCCTGGCATTGTCTGTTCCACCACTTCAGTGTGTGTGTGTGTGTGTGTGTGTGTGTGTGTGTGTGTGTGTGTGTGTATGAGTGTGTGTGTGTGTCAGTTTGACTGGGCACGGCTGGCACCAGCTCTGTGTTCCCCTGCCAACGTCTCTTTCCCTTTGGCACCTCCTGACAGACACCAGCTGGCTTCACCTGTGGTGCCGGCGCGAGCTGCTGTTGACACTGGCTGCCGTGATGGGCCCCCGGCCCACCCGGTCCTCCTGGCCCTCTCCCGCTCCGAGGTCGGGGGGGCCCACACACACGCGCGACTCCCAGGCCCTGCAGGGTCAGCCCCCCGCCGGAGAGAGCCGGGCGCGGGAGGGCTCACCGGGGTTGTGGGGCTGCCGCTTCTCGCTTTGATCCGGCTCCAGGACACTTGTCTCAGTTTCTGAGAGGCTTAAATTTAGCTGTGCCAGCATCATGCTGTTTCTAAATTACCACTCAGATGTTGACAAGGAACTTGACAAATTCACACGCAGCCGAAATCCAAATATGGAGACAAAACAGTTTGAAAAATAGGTTTGTTTCCTGGGGGTGGCGGTGACCCTTTTCCTGAGAATAGAGGGTAGGGGCAGGCATGACCTCTTTGTAGAATTTATTTGAAGTTTTCCCATGAGATGTGTGTCTGTAGAATGTCTGTGTCTCTTCTCTTTTTGCTATTGTTAGATGTTAACTGTGGACATCAAATTTCTTTACATGGTGGCAAAATTGCAGGGCAACAGCAACAGCATTATTGGTAACTGCAGCAAAGGTAATGACAGCAGCAGCAACAACAAATGCAACATTTTAATGGCAGCTGACTGCTGTGCAAGCGTTGCAATAAGCTGATAACAGCACATGCACAAGGAAAATGACAGGTTAGATTCTGAATGGTACAAGTTAACTTGAGGTAGGGCTTGAATTGTGTTACACTCACACTCACTGGTCTGGGAGGGTTCTTAGTCTGGTCTGAGACTCTTGCTCATTCAGCTTGAGTGGATACACTTCTGTTCTCTTGTGCTGGAAATTGCTCTAGATAAGACCGTCTGCTAAATGAATGTGATGTGATGTAATGATTGATCACCTGTTCATTTCGCTTAAATTCTGATGGGTCACTTGTATGTATTCTTAGCTTCTGGTTGGTCGTCTGTGCGTTCAGCTTAGATTCTGATTGGTGAGGACTGTAGAGGCCAACGCCACAGTGTGTGCTGAGAACTGAACACCTGTTAAATTAAATTTTACAAACAAATGATGTGCATTTGGGATCTGTGCGTTGTAAAAAATATGCACAGGAACACACAATGGGGCCGCCGTTCACTGGCAACAAGCGTGAAAAACACTGAAATCTGGATGCTTACTCTTGCAGCTCTGCTGGACATGTGAGGATCAGTCAGTCATCACGTTTTACTCTGGGCCGAAATTTAACAAGATGGACTCCATACAAAGAGCTGAGCTCCAACAGTTCCCTCAGTGGGTTAGACAGGACACTAAGTGATGGGTGAGTAACAGTGTTGGGGAAGGTATAGTGTGTATGTGTGAATGTGTATCTGACTAGAAAGGTATTGTAAGGTAATATACATCTCTTTGGTTATGCTGTCATGATGATATCCTTCCACTTAACAGCGTATCATTACATTTCACTCAGTGTTTGGGCTTCATTTCAGCTACTGCCAATCTTGCAATACTGTATAAGAAATTTTTAAAAAGTAATACATACATTTGTCACTCACAGTCAATGGCCAAATGCTGTATCAGTGAGACAGTCACATTAATCTGTAATATCTGTGGACCAGGCCACAAAACCAAGGGAGCCTGGTGACATACTGAGCGCATACACAGAGGGTTGTGGGCTTGAATCCTGGCTGAGTCACAGTTGCTGTAGAAATGAGTGAAGCACTCAGCCTTAATAGCTTCAGTAAATAACTTTGTAAATGGATAACATGCACACTGATCGGTCTGGCCCAGATGTGGGCGTCTGCTTGCCAAACAAAGACTTCAATGAAATGAGCACAAAACTTGTCTGAATCTAAGAGGGCGTCTGATGTTTCCCTCTCAGTCGGGGGAGTTTGTTTCTGTGTCTGCTTTTCCATCTGAATGCAGAAATGTGCCTGTGCGCCAGACAGAGTCTGAAATCACACCTGTGTGACCGAGAGAATGATTAAACCCAGAAACCCGGCATCTTCCTCTTCCTTTAATTGAATTTTTTCTTTCATCCCAAGAGGGTGATTACTTTTATGTCTCTGCTGTCTTGTCTCTGAGGCAGAAGTTGGAGATGTCCTTAATGACCTCAGGAAGAGGGCTGAGGTCTGACACAACACAGTAACACAACACAACCAAAACGACACACTAAGACAACACGCTCACACAACACAAAACAACACACTAACACAACACAACAAAACACAATTGAAACATGGACACAACAATGAACAAAAAATACAACATAAAGTGGTACATCTTAACACAACACAGGCAAACAGCACAGAACAGTGCAACACAACACTGAAACCACGCAAGTCAAAGAAAAAAACACACAAAACATCTCAGAACAACACAGCATAACACCAATGAGTCACCAACACCATTATGATCATTATGATCACCTCCATAAGCAGCACCATCATCATCATCATCACCGTCACCATCATCATCATGGTTGTCTCAATCTTCTAAATGTTTATTTAGAATTACTGTATGTGTTTTGGTAGCTTTTATTGCTGCGTGTTCTTTTGTACTTTTAAATGAATGAGTGGCAACACTAATGATGATAATTGCTGCAGATAGAGGCTGAGTGATGAACATGTGATGGGCTGAAGGGTTTCTGTCATCACTCTGATTTCCCTACGGTCTCAGTTTCTGATTCATTCAAATTCATTTCAGCGCTGAGCCGTTCAGGCTAGAGAAGTGATTCAGGAGAATTATAATGAGCTCATGTTCACACTGGGTTTGAACTCATGCTCTGTCATCTGATACACGTGTCCACCCTGTATGCTGTGTATGGATGGCGTGAGGCTTCTCACAGCAACATTAATGTGCTCCAATCTTCAATCAGAAGTCGTTTCCATGATCGTCCCACAATGCTTTGCGTCGGCAGTCGGAGATGACAGGTTGGTGGAGTGATGCACCACCTGACGGCTCTCCCTCACCGCCGGAGCAGTGCGTGCGGATATCAGCTGCCTCCTGTGTTCTGTGTGATTTCTTTCTTTCAGAAACAAATTGGTAATCACAACCATATAGGAGATGCCAGCGTGAGAGATTTGCCCACAGCTACGTTTAAGAAATACAGAGGCATCACTTAAATGGCATATCAGGTCCAGTCTTTGCTTTGAAAACAAAAAAGCAATTTTCTCACAGTGGGCACTGTGTGTGTGTTTGTGTGTGTGCTCTGTGTGTGTGCGTGTGTGTGTGTGTGTATGTATGTGTGTGTGTGCTCTGTGTGTGTGTGTGTGTGTGTGTGTGTGTGTATGTGTGTGTGTGCGTGTGTGTAATTGGGTGTTGTGTGTGTGCATGTGTGTGTCTGTGTTTTTGTGTATGTGTGTGCAGTCCCAGTGCCATTTTGACACACAGAGAAGGAGATTATCATGGAGACTGGGGTGGGGGCCAGAACAAAGTCTCCTGCCATATTGAGGCCATCTCCTCCAGGACCACACAAACAACCGCTCTTCCAAACCAGGGGAGAAGTGTGAATCAAAGCTGAGTTAACAGCCAATCTGTTCCTGTACAAGAGCCTCAGGCTCGCTGGCACTGAGTCCTTCCTCCATCAGAGGATGCAGACCACTTGCTTCTTTGGGGAATCTTACGTCAAGCAGTAGCATGCCTTTCATCCAAAAACCTCGCTGAGCTGGAGGGAGAAATGAGCGGAGCGGAGACCCAGCAGCTCTCGCCAGTCTGACTCCAGCTCTGGGGTTTGCAGGGTGGCGGGGTGTTAAGGAGCAGGACTCGTAACCTAAAGGTTCGATTCCACGCTGGGGCGCTGCTGCTGTACCCAAGGTACTCAACCCACAACTGCCTCAGCAAATATCCAGTTGCATAAATGGATAAAATTGTAAATCGTTCTGGATAATAGCACCTGCTAAAAGTTTGCAGGTTTCATTTGATTGGCTGCAGAATATGGAATGGGAAACCTTAATGAATGAGGATGGACCATGCAAAGCCATGACAGACACAAACAGCCACTGTATATAGCTCGCAACAGTACAGACACAGCTGCCAACAGCACCCACTCAATGATCACTTCACAGGACTGTTTGAAAGGGAAGATAAGCAAGCACCACTCACAGGCAACTCAGCAACCCAATACAAAGTTTATTAATCACTGTGTATGGTGGATTTTATTCCAACTGAGCTCTAAGTTAATTAACATTGATTTGGGTGCTAATTGGATGCTGATCTTGATTGGATGTCATTTCAGAAACTTTTGTGCTCTGTTTCTCATCTGGGCGGCTGGCAGGGCACTCATTTTCAATGAAGGCTGCAAGCAGATGTGTTTCTGTGAGTTCACTGTATCATAACAATTGCACAAACATACCTGTAACACAGCAGGATTCATTAAATAAATAATTCATAGGCCAAGCAGATTACACATAGGGAAGCAAAAATAGCTAACAGCTTAGATAAACTTTCACGGTTTCCTTTGCTGATAATGCAGAACTTTGTTAGGAGAGGATTTTATAATCCTGGTGTAGCTATGGAATTCCTGTGGCATGGCTATAACAATTTGTAGACAGATTTGGCCAGTGTCTTTTTGTTTTTAAGAGGACGGTGGAGGTTGCTTTTGTTTGCTGGTGCAATGTGGCGGTTACAGGGGTTACAGTGTTACACTGTATTCTCCTGTTCCACCAATGTGATGTCACTGTTTCCTGTGATGTCACTGTCTCACTATGATGTCACTGTTTCCCGTGGTGAGTGTCCAGCAGACCTCCCTCACCGCTGCAGGACCCAGCAAAGCCTGAGCCCAGATGGCCTTCAGTAAAAGTCACACTTGAAATAAATTTGTTTAAATGATGAAACATATTTATTAATCAGGCTGACCTTCAGCCTGTGTGAGCAGTAAAGTTCAGATCTGACCGGGAGACAGAGGTCACGCCCCTCCACTATGTCCCCCGTTGGCCTGTGGGGTTGCCACAGGGACGGTTTTGTGTGTTGGGTGGAATGTGATGACATTAACAGGCCTATTTAAATACAAGGGCACAGTTCACCTCCGATGACCCCACGTTCTTCCCAGCAAAAGGCTTTTGGTCCGATCTCAGGGGCACACAGCGCTAAATGAGGGTGACAGTTAGAGGTCGAGGTGGAGCAGGAACAACAAGCAAAAACATAGGCCCAATTCAGAACCACACTGCCCCCAACCCCTTTGCCTAACCCCTTCCCCCAACCTTTTCCTCTCATGCCTTCCCCTCACCCCTCACAAGGTGTGGGCAACATGGCAGAAACTCTGTGTCCACCAGGCAGCTCCACCTACTCCTCTCCACTACCAGAGGGATGGGTGGAGCTGCCACCGTATTGCTGATATCTGTCCAATCCTGTCAGTCTTTCAAGGGGAATCAAGAAGGGTCTAGTGGGTCTAACTGAGAGAACCTATAGAGACTGCTACGTTTTGTGATTTTTTTTTGGTCTAGTATAACTGAAATAAAATCATCTCCCACTCCTCTTTATAATCTCACCATTTTCTCCTTCAATCTCTGTCCAAATCCTATCCCTTCCCCACTTCATCTTCCCCCAGATGCCTCTATCTCTTTCCACTTCTCCCCCTCCATGTCTCACCCCCGCTCCCGCTCTTTCCCACCCCCCCTCCCTCTCTCTCTACAGCATGCTCTTGTCCTCCTGGGGTGTCGCTTGGGCTAAATAAAGCTCTTTGTTAGATGTGCATTTCAGAGCAGCAGGGAGTCTCATGTGTTTGTGTGGCAACTTTGCGAGAGGCCCGACTACGTTGTGCGCTAATTGCTCTGTGGAAGTGGATGGAGAGCAGTCAAACCCTCAGAGTTGGGAGCCGGCGGAGGACAGCTGGCAGCAGGCTAATGACTCAAAAAGATCCCCTGCCAACCCCGTGTAACAGCACATGGGAATCCAGAAAATGGAGTCTTCAGCATCAGCCTGGAAAAAAAAAGAACAGCGGCTTCTGCTCATATCCGTTCCGGCCCGATGACCAACACCAGCTTCAGAGGACAGAGGTCAGAGGTCAGGCGATGTAGCCTCTGGAAGGCAAGGTTCCACATGGTGGCCAGGTTTAATTATGCAGAGAGAGCAGAAGGGATGGAGAGTCAGCTGAAATCTGCTGACTTTACACTCTGAAACTCATTATCTCACTGTACATTTGCCATGGCCGCCTTCCACCCAAATCCTGCCCCCCCGCCACACAAAAATGGCAGACAATAAAACTGGTTCAAGTCTTACAATGCAAAAAAACCCTATGGAATCTTTACCTGTTGCCCCTTTAAGAAGGTGTGGTGGTTGCCCCTTTAAGAAGGTGTGGTGGTTGCCCCTTTAAAGAGGCAGGAGAGCAACAGGAACAGGAAGAAATAGGGTCTAGGGGGTGGGGTCATGATTACTTGACTTGCATGGTTACTACAACCTGATCATTGTAACTTTGTAACTTAACATGTTGTGTGAGCCTGCACTTGGGAATACTGAAAGCAACGGTATGGAAAAGAATCACAAGATCTTGTCATGGAATCATCTTGCTGCTGAATTGAAGTGGGTAAACTCTATGCTTTCTGGTTTTTTTTTGCAATGCATTGTGGGTTTTGGGGGGAATTTTCTGAAGTTCTGGGTTTTGATCAGACTGAAAAAAAAACAGCTTGGGAGCTTAAGAACATGACTAACAGTCTTAAGTTACTCCTGTGGTCCTGTTGTGGTTCTAAACCAAAAGAAAAAATTTATTTTGTCCCTGAGAGAATTGGTTCGTTAGATTGGTTGAATATTTCAGGTGAAAATTGCCCCTCCTGTCCGCAAATGAGGGTGAGGGAGCTGTTTGCACCTGAGCGTGCTCTGTGGGGGTGGCGGCTGGGGGCTTGAATGAGTCAGAGCTACCAATCACAAAAACTAATCACAAATGTCACACGCTTTCAAGATGGCATGATGTGCGCCTTCTATATGTTTAAGTAAATGGTAAATTGAAATGCATTTATCATTTCATATTCATTTTTTTCCTCTCTTTTTTTCTGTTCTTTTTTTTCTGACCAGCTTGATGATAGCTTTCTGAATAGCAAATTGACTGTGCTACTGCCCAGAGATTGGTGCTTTGCGGAGACAGAGACCTGTTGCTGGTCGTGTTCCTTTTCTTGTTCTTTCCTGAATCATGACTGAGTCTCCACCACACATACACAATCAGAGAAGCGTCTGGTTCCCTTCAGAGTTTCCCACCCAAAGATTTGGAAGAGTAGATTATTAGTCCGTTCCAGGAGAAGTTAAAACTCTGCTGTCTCTGCTGCCCTCTCTGATACACTCCTTGGTCCATTTTGCCCCTCTGTGCCACCCCGTGCAGGTGAGCCCTGTGCAGGTGAGCCCCGTGCAGATGACACCTGTGTGGGTAGACCCCCACCCCCCCGCCTTTCATGGTTATTTGCATGGGTCTTTATATATGGGTCTTGTATGGCACAAATCTGCAGTGAACACTGCCGCTTCACACTTGTAAAACAGGTCAGGGCCTACCTGGCGCAGTCTTGCTAACAAATTGATCAAAAAGACAGGACAGGACTGAAAAGGGATTGCTCCTTTTAGGGAATTCTGAGTGCGCCCACTATGAGCTACAGTTCCTGGTGGTTCCCTGCTCCCTCTCTGTCTTTAATAATGGCAACATTTTGCTTGCAGTAATACACAGAAGGTTTGCGTGTGTGTGTGTGTGTGTGTGTGTGTGTGTGTGTGTGTGTTAAAAGTGACCTTTGAATTACACACCACACTGTCTCGTGTGTTTCTCCTGCTCCTGCACAGACTGCATCTGTCTTTGTTCTGAAGTTAATGGCATTGCACCAAATTAAGCTGCAATAGAAGGCGTTTGCTGGTAGGCACTGTGATGGCCAGTTGGCTATTAAAGGCAAAGCAATAGCCCTTTTTTCTGTCTTGTTCTCCATTTCTCTGTCTCCATCTCTTTCTCTCTCATTCATTTGCCCCTCTTTCATCCCTCCCCCTCTCTCACTGAGCTGCACGGTAGCCAGGTTGTGCGCTCTGATGTAGGAACACACACACAGTTATTTGCACATGACTGTGTGTGTTTATGTTTTAGTGTGTATCTGTGTTTATCTGTGCATGTAGTTGTGTGTTGACATACGTGTGTTTGTGTGTGTGTGTGTGTGTGTGTGTGTATGGATGTGATTTTGTGTGTGTGTGTATGCGTGTGTGTGAGCATGTGTGTGTGTGCATGTGCGTGTGATTGTGTGCATGTGTGTGTGTGTGCGATTGTGTGTGTATGTATGTCTGTCACACACAGAAACAGATGGATCCATGCCTACCTGTGACGGAGTGCCGTCACTACGGTTGAGTATGCGCTCTGACTGCCATACCAACGAGCCAGGCTCTTTGGCATTGCGGTCAAGTCGCAGGTTTGGTACCCCGTAGACCTGGGTTCGAGGCCGGGTGGGGTGACTGCTCTCTCTCTTCGCTACACCACCACACACACGCCTCTGAGCTCAGGAGTGTGCGTTCATCTGCTCCTGCTGTGTGTTTTCACTACAGGCGGTCAAGACCGTGTGTGCGTGCGTGCGTGTGCGTGTGCATGCGTGCGCGTGTGTGTGCGTTTGTGCGTGTGTGTGCGTGCGTGTGTGTTTGACATCGGGACTCTGTGCAGAGTTCTTCCATCCCTTGTGCATTTGTCAGACGTGTCCTTGCTATTGTTTGAATGTTTGAGTTTGAAGTTGTCATTCATTGTTGGTGGGGGTCTCAGTCAGCAGCCTGTCACTGTTTGTGACAAAGTAATCATCCCCAAACAAGCACGTCTCATCTGCTAGCCTGGGGGCCTGTGTGTGTGTGAGAGAGAGAGAGAGAGAGAGAGAGAGAGAGAGAGAGAGAGTGAGTGAGAGAGAGAGAGAGAGATGAGAGAGAGAGAGAGTGAGAGTGTTTCTGAGGATGTGTGGGTGTGTGGGTGTATGTGTGCCAGGGTGTTTGCAGCAGGATAATATCCATCATATGACCCCCCCGGTGCACCTGGCTGGCACAGGTGTGCAGGAGAATTGGATGGTTTTAGTCATCCTTTCCGTTATGCTAAGGGATTCTACTTGAATGCAGTGTCATCAGTACAGATAGAGTACTTAAACATCTAAAACTGGTCACATTTTTTCATTGTTGCTCAAGTAATATTTTTTTCCAAAATTTAAAAAGAATTGAATCAAATTGAAATTTGACTGTCTCATGAAATTGATTGTATTTCTTATGCAGCTCTGTATTTCCTTGAAAATGTAAACCACTTTTACATAGTTTCCTGAAGAGTATTTTTCATGAAAAATAATGATAAAAGACCCCTGAGGGCAAATGGTAATTGATTTCATGTACTGGTAGTCTGTCTGGTCATTTTTTCATGTACTGCAGGTCATGATTCTGTCTAATGTACAACATGTTTCCCTCCTTGTTTCTATCTCTCTCTCCCTGTCTCTTTTCACTCTATCCTCCTGTCTGCATCTCTCTCTCTCTCTGCCTCTCTTTCTCTCTCTCTCTTTTTCTCTCTGAAATATGAGTATTAAATCACAGTGTGTGTGTAGATGTCACAGCCAGCTCATTTGAATGTGTTTGAGGTAATTTGTTCTGTTTTAAAAGTGATTTTTGCCTGCTGACTCTCCCCCAACATTACCGCAAAAAAAAAAACTCAGGGCATACATAATCATGCAAAAGACAGGCCTCTGTACTCCGCTCCGCATTGCTTTCCTGAAACACACATTCTTAGAAGTATCCACGGCTCCATGTTCAAGGGTTTTTTTCTGTGCCCGTTTAACAGCTACTCACCTAATAATGTTCTGGGCATGTTTACATAGTCGTTTTCATAACGAGTGAATACGAGCATTTACTTAGTAGTCACTGTTATCGCCCTCTTTTGGTCATTTATATAAATACAAGGTGTGCTTTTCTCACAACATTGGTAGGCTGGCCAAGAGGAATCATTATTAAATCTTTATTACTTATTGCATCTTTCTGAAGATTGTTTTACTCTGTTTTCGGCCATCTCATCCTTGGGTCTTGTAAATGTGCTATTTGCATTCTGCATTTGTATCCTCCAGTGTTCCACTGAAGAAGTCGGATGTGAGAGACAAATATGCCAAAAATGAATAGAAATAGTGTGCGAATTTGCCTGACCTCTGCCCTGCGTCAAATTCCGTGATGCTTAACATAACCAAGCGAAGATTACATTTTACATGTGGTGGATAAGGAGCTATGGAATTCTGTGATCAAAGGGAAATAAAGGAAAACACTCTCACATGAAAGAGTAACTTAATATCAGCTGAGAATTTGTAAGTTTTAGCCGGCTTGTACAGCATTCTTTCTTATTAAAACAACTCCGTATGCAGACTTGATAACTGCACAGACTATAGCTTTGTGCTGTATATGTGATAAAGGTCCTAAGCACTGAAAAGTTTACTATTTTATTAGGCCTTTCAGACAGAAATTTCAGGCAAATTGCACAACCCTTGTATATAGTCAAACATTTTATTTCTTCCGTTCCTCTGTATTGATAAGGACTTGATTTGATTTCCTTGGTCTACAGATCGCACCATCACAGGTGAATCCACCAGCAGGATGCACTTAGATGTGGATACATTTTTTTCTCCAGTTTTCTGAATACACATTTTTCTCTGTTGAAAAGGGTGACGATTGGTATTGCGATAATAAGTCCTCATGTGTCGTTCATGTGTAAGCGAGGTGTGTGTAAGGTCATACGGCACAACAATATACCCGTGTGGAGAAAAACAAAACGGCATGAAATATGGTTTGTTTTAGTGGTGGCGGCGTCAAATGTGGCCCAGGTGATACTATAAGAGCAGCATCGCGACTCAGGGTGACTGAGCGTACCCCTCTTTCTGTCTCTAAGAGGTGACGGTGCATTCACAGCAATGGCCACTGCACCGGGCCCGGCGCTATGGGGGTGCTTAGGGGTGCGTTGCACCCCCAGATGGACCTCAGTGCACCCCCAGATGGACCTCAGTGCACCCCCAGTTGTCTCCTTATATCCCGATATCTGCATAGTATTTATGACTTTGTGCGCACCCCCGTGGGTTGCAGTTGCACCCGTCTGTCTTTTCTCCTGGGGCCGAGCCTGCGCTGAACTTGTGACATTGGCCTGTATCTCAGCCCACTGTTTCCTACACTTCCTCTTAAACAACACGGAGACAAAACGCACCAAAAACAAGGCGGGGGAAAAAAAAGGACAACCGATGACCGCGGATGCGAAGGGGTCAGTGCACGCAACACATAAAGACAGCTTGCTGTTGTGAGTCTCTGAAACCCGGGCACCGCCACTGACAGAAGTTCCAACAACACATGCTGACTGTATTTTGCAATTCCAATCAGCCTATGATGCGCGGAGCTTTACGCGCGATTTTGCAGACTGAAATGACAATTAATGAGTGTACATGCAGCGTGGGAATTTGCTTTTCACTTATCACCCCCGCCCCACTGGGTTTCCGTACGGCCGAGTAGCCGCTAATTGCATGAAATGCCTGTACATGTCAAGCTCTTCTGCTCCCCGCCAGTGTAAACAGGGATCAGCAGCTAGCGGAATTCCTACTGCATTCATGGCAACGTTATGGGGCAATGTACGGTTTTGTTTACATCCAACGATCTGATGACCTAAAATTCGATGGCATTAATAATACCCCCACACACACACACACACACACACAAACACACCGTTACTGTCGCTGCTTCATTTTTACACAGATAACAGCATTGGTGGTGCACAACGCAATTAAAACTTAATTGGGGAATCTGGGGAGAAAGTGTTAGAAGAAGCAACGTCGCAGGGAAGGAAGTTCCACGTAATTTAAACTGGCAGCTGTTTCAACACCCCTATGCTCTACATCAACTGGCCTTTTCATGAATTAATTTCACTTTAGTCTTCTCATTCTGATGGGTAGTTCCGGTCAGAGGTTACATTACTTCCCATGACGAAGGCCCATAGTCATCTCCGTAGGCTAGACCCGCCATCCCTTTATAGAATGGCTTTGTTCACGTTTATAGTTTTAATGATGCATATATGCGAACTCGTTGACAGAGAGGAACTAATTGGTTTTCTACTGTGGTAAACGTGGCCTGGATTCCAATAGCCAAGGGCACTATACATCTTAAAATGAAATATATTGCTGGAGAAATGTTTTTTATTAATATTGTTATTAATTTTAGTCCCTGAAACCAATTAATGAGTTATGAAGAAATGCAATCAATTTTTTCTGTGATTTGTACCTCGTGGACACAAAAAAAGGAGAAGAACACATCACATCGTTATTGCTAAATGAGTAACGCATCGTGCCTTACTGCATTACTGGACACACAGTGCGCGACCGTGCCTCTAAAGCGCAAACATTGTCCTCTAATCGTGGCACAGACCGCGGAACAGGGCCAGCCGCTCATGTGGTCACAGGTTTTTTTTTTTGTCAGGTATCCGTCAGATTCGCAGAAATGCAATCCGCACGGATGACCCCCGTCGGGGAGCGCTGACATTTCACCGTGTGCTGTTTGGTCTCGTAAATGAATCACAGATGAGGAGAGGACACCAGGACTGGAACAGTGCAAAAAAAAAGCAACATTTTTGCAATGGAACCTGCAAATCGGTTATTTAAAGAGTCACGCCTGCAAGGTACAAAGGAGAAGTGAGCGTATGCCAGCATCAGTGAGCCGCATCATACGGCGAAAACATTACACATTATTAACCACAAGACCAGAATGACTGGCGCATACGGGTCGTCTGCATATCAATACAGCCAGCGAACCTCAGCTGAGGGCAAAGTTCAGAGGCCAGACAGTGGAGGCAACAGGAGTTTTTGTTTTTACTTTTTCGTTAAGCTTTGCCCAACCCGCATGCTTCCTGTAGCTTCAATGTTTTTGTTCTTTCTTTAATAAATCAAGCATTGAAATGTACAGGCAGTCTGTGGTCTATGCACCACAAGAAAGGACTCAACAAAAACAAACAAGCAAACAGGAAAAAAATGGCTTTTTAATGGTGTAGAGCGATGCTGTTCAATCCTCTATAAGCAAAGGAGACGCCCAAGTGCTGTTTGGATTGAGGACTGAGACGGATTCATTTGAGACACAGCCCTGAAGATAAAGTGCTCACTGCCTCCAGAGTACTTCATGCTGTTGTTTTTGGGCATGCCAACATAAAAGAGGGCTTTTTAAGCATTCGTAGTCAACCCTTAAGAGTGCTTCGGACTTTGGGGTTTGAGTTAATGTTCGAAAGTTTCAGATGTGGATTTATGTTCCTAACGCTGTCCTGCTTCTCTGAAGGCTGCTCCAGCCATGTCACGTGAGCTGCCGGCTTCAGAGACATTTGCCCTTTCCTTCTGGGGCAGGAAAACAAAATGAATATATTTTAACACTTTTTTTTAATCAACTTGTCACACAAGTATTTCACCTGACAAAGCTGAGTCATTTTGTCCTGCTTTTGTTTACGGTGGAGCCTCTTTTGTTTAAAGATTAATTTGAAACCTCGTGTTTAAGCGCAGCGGTATTTGGAACCGTCACTGTGGAGCTGGCACCCTTACAGCTGCGGTCATTACCGCCTGACGTATGAGAGCAGAGCCCCTCTCTGAAGTGGCCCTGTATTAAGCAGCACACTGAGGAGGAGCTTCAGTGACGCTGAATCGTGTGGTCGCTGCCCTGTGCTCTCGCCTCCGTCTGGCAGTCAGCTGTCACTCCCGGCCAGGCTGATGCTCCTCTCCCCTGTGGGGTTGGGACTCTGGGAGGTGACGGCAGCAGGACCGCGGCACCCTCACTGAGGATGTGCGAACTCTTGGCGCGGTCAAGGCTTGGTGTCACTCACTGCCATCTGAGTTCAGGGCAGCAGGACGTCAGTGATGAAACTGACGGTTTGTCGGCGATTGAGCTGATGGCCTGTCTGTGACGGAGCTGACAGTGTGTCTGCGACAGAGCTGACCATGTGTCTGTGACAGAGCTGACCATGTGTCTGTGATGGAGCTGACAGTGTGTCTGTGACAGAGCTGACCATGTGTCTGTGATGGAGCTGATGGCCTGTCTGTGACGGAGCTGACAGTGTGTCACACCATTCCATAACACAGTCACATGCATACACACACACACACACACACACACACACACACATCATGGAACGGAAAAGAATAAGTAGCATTGCTGTCAACAGCCCACTGCAGTCTGGGAGTAGTGGATCTTTGTGTCTCTCTGCACGTCAGGTTTGTGACGTGTTCAGTCTGTCTCTGTTTGAGTGCCAGGATCTGTCACCTTTGCTGTCGTGCTTTGGCATATGTATGTCATTCATTTCTGCTTGGTCATGTCACTCTTAGTTTTGCCTCAGATACTTATGTTATACTCTCTTATTTTCCATGAGGGGTTGCATAGTGGGTTTGCAACTGAGTTAGTGCATTGCCTAATCGATGGATTAAGATGGTAATGCATAGAGGATTGACACCTCAGCTTTGTTCAGATGAATTCTGTGGCTGCCGAGGAGTGAGTTACCTGCTTTACCTGTTGCTCATGTCTCGGGGAATCCTTGTTCGTAGGGGAGGAGAAGAGCCCCTCAGAAGCCTCTCACACCCGTCTGGACCAGAATGGGAAAGCCATGAGACCTCCTCAAATTTGGAAATGAAACGAAAATGGAAATCTTGCTTCTTCTTAAAATATTTATCACAGTGAAAGGATTGAAAATGTTAATAAAGCAGTAAGTTGTTAAAAACAAGTGCATTTTATGTAATTTTACAGCGCTACACACCAGCCTCGCTATTATTTGCAGATTCCATTTCCGATGTATTCGCTGTAACCGTCTCAGGGGCTATTACTTTGACGAGAGCATGAACGCGGATTTAGATTATCTACTAAAATTGTCCTGTTTTTGCTCAATTTTTTTTGCATTACTCCTTTTTGACATGCTGAATGCGCCGCACCGTCCAATATTATTATATTTGAATTCAATAAAAAGTAAACAATGCTCCCCAGAACAATATGTAACGGGTCACGGAAGGACAATGGGACACAATTAAAGGCTTCCACCCTGTGTGCAACATTTACGTCACTGACAACAGAGTGACCGAAGCTAAATGTCTTCTTGCGTTTGGCTTCCGGCCCACATTCCTGGTAGCCTTGACAAATTATATACAGGAAACGGCGTGCTTTGACCCGATAACTGATACTATAGTGCAACCAACTCACGAACCTCACAAACAGATTTTTCTATGCAAGTGTATCGTAACAAGTAATCCATAATGGTTTAGCAGCGCGCACAACTGGCAGTGCTGTCGGCAGCAAACAGTGGACGTGTTGCGCAAAGTTTGCACCCTAATAATGAACGATCAATGATGGTGGCAGATGTGTTCTTTGGTAATACGCGGTTATTAAGTTCTGCATCATAGAGATTACTTAAGATAAATTAACGAACATTACAACATTAGGCTAATTTTCTGAATGACAGTGCGTAATAAAATCAGCCACGCTGCCGCGCTCCGGGGTTCCTGCTTGCTTCAGCTAGTTTACCGAGCTGTTGAGTGACGTCACCCGGGACCAACGAGACGTTTCTTGGCGCTGAGCAACATTCACTTTGCTTCGGCACCTAATTTACCGGCGGTCGGTTTTCTCTCTGTCTAAGGGAAATAACAGTAACAGCAAAACTGTAATAATAATAGATAGTCTCACATATTACAGGGTCCCTGCTTTGTTGTTATTTTTGTCACCAGTTGGATTATGAGCGAAACCTAATCGTACGGATATTACCTGCCTTTATGCCGTTCATTAGAAGATGAACGCCTGTGGCGTGGGGATCGGAGACGAAAATACAGTCGGATGCCTTCGAGGTACTGTTTTTTCAAATCACTTAAATAAAAAAAGTGTGTGTGCGTGTGGGTGTGAGTGTGCGCGCGCGTCTTTAAGATTTTTAGCTGGATGTGCGCAATTTTGAAATAACTCTGAATCTAACTTACTGTCCAAACTTTTACGGCAGACTGCAACTTTTAAGGTTTAATCCAAGTTAGCAGTGACTGCCCTTTAGCAGCTCATGTGGAAAAAATTCCGCGTTGCTCTCACTGATATAAACTTCAGTTCTATGCCCGCGAGGTCAAACTCTCTTATCAGTCCCACAGACATGCTTGTGCGCTTATATTTATGTATTACTTGTAGGCTTTCTGGTACGATCATGTACCAGATCACGATCATGTACCTGATCACGATCATGCTTTACCTAAGATGCAAAGTTTAATGGTAACCCAATGTTCATATAAATTATTACATGAATTTAATTCGAAAATTCTCAGTCTGATGATGGCGATTTACTCTCGCACGGGTTACCTACTCCTGGTTTGTTCTTCATCCTAGTTGCGTAAACCCTCTGATTTTGTGGTTCGCAGAGAGACCGGTGGAGATGGCAGTTCAAGTATTTCAACTGTGTGACTGCACTGTGTTCGTATTTGACTAACAGATGCTATCTTCTCTTTTTCTTTTCTGTAAGGAACACTCACGTGTTACTCGTTTACGCTTCGTCAAGCATGAACAGGCGCTATTTATGTTGAGCATTAATATAAACAGCAACACTTTTTCATTTGAGGAACAGTGGAAGAGAAACCCCGTTGAAGGCACTCTGATGGAAACATAGGTGCTATTTCAAAAAGCATGTTCGATTAGTTCAGCAGTTTGGAATTTATACTGCAAGTCAGACACAACTGCCGAGTGCATTAGTCCTGCGCGTGTTTCACTGACGGGGATTACGCTTCCAATTTATGGGTAGCAGTGAACAAGGACGCACGAGGAGGCAAAAAAGGCACATCTGTAATCTACGGTTGCGATTCTACATGGGAAATGAGTGACATATCATTTTAAACGAGCGCGATAGTTCCCATTGCAAGTCGCCCCTCGGGTAAAGGCGTATGTAGTTAAACGTTATGTAAGGACCAGCTAAAAAGTAAATTGAACTAAACAATTACAGATTCCGAATATAGGTATGACTGACATAACCGACATTAGTTGTCCTCACACCCTCATACTCTGACAAGCCTAAGTGAACACGTGATCATGTCACAAAAGAAGCAAAAAAATGCATCTTTTCTCATACGCAAATGGATTACCGGACTTAGATGTGCTGATTGATGGGTTTCTCTAATAACGAGGATAGAGCTGAAAATTCACGGCCCAAAAATGGGTTTTATTCCTTCGAAGAGCGAATTGAGGTACCCAGGACCTGGTTATGAAGGAAAAGGTACATAAGAGAATGAAAGCTACTAATTAATGCAAATGAATATTTAATAAAAATCTGTAAATGTAAATCCGATCAAAACACTTTTCATATTAACCTCCATCTTTGTCTTTCTCGCGCTCTCTCTATATATGTTGATCATCAGTTAATGAATACATTTGGACATTCAGCATTTCATTACATGTTGTTTTATGATGCATATAATATGCATAAAATTAAAAAAAACTTTGCAGTTTCATTCAATGGGCATTCCTATGGGCGAGAGCTGTGTAATTCTGGAGAATCAAACAATGCCATAAAGTATGGGTTGTTAATATTATTCCGTTTCCCTTGGCTTGTTACTGTCCCTCTCTTACTTGAGAGGGAAGTGTGCTATCTTCTGTAAGACATGCGCTACATTAAATGCAAAACTGTTGTGATAAGTAGTTTTAGTAATTAATGGCTGACAAGTAGAAAAATAAGTCTGGTTACTGTTCAATTGAAAATGCGTATCTTAGATGTTACGACGACGAAGAAATGCTTTGGCTAAATTAGTCAGAGAGGTGAAGTTACATCGTTATGCGAGGTGCTGTAACGGTTTTTCTTTATGGAAGTTCATTTCTGAGACAGGGCATGCACTAATGGACACCGACTAATATGACTCTGATTGGACCGCGATACATTTCTGCAAAACGTTTTCATACATTATGATTGATCACAGACTCAGGGGAACGTCACGCAGTCCGTGCCTAACTTTCACTTGATAAAGAATTTCTGACACAACTTGGCAAGTCAAACTAGAGCACTAGGGAGCGGCGATATGAAGCACTTACGTAGACTATAACCTTAGAGTATTGTTTGCGGCTCCAGTTCACGGTGCTTGGAAGGGAGACTGCGCGAGCGTGCACGTAGTGCTCGCGGAAACTCCAGATGCATGTACTGAGATCAGCAATAGCGTGGCTGCTGTCACCACATAGACATGGGGTGGAAAAAACACCTCGTCTGGAGACTCGCACTTCCTCCACCCACAGATAAGCAAAGTGGTCACGTCGCTTGCGCTCTATCGGTGGCTGTAATGTCATTTCGCATTTTTGCACTGTGCAGAAGCGAGTGCACCGGACACCGCTTTATGTTGAGAGTTATTGTAAACCGCGACATTGTCGCATTTGAAGAACAGTGGAAGAGAAACCGCATTGAAAATACGCTGACAAAAACGTGGATGCTGTTTCTTAAAGAATTTTCAGTAGTTTGGAATGAAAGTCAGTGCGCTGACAACATGTGCACACGAGCTAAACTGGAAACCACCTAAGCGAAGGATAGTAGAGTCAAGCATAATAATAATAATAATATGGATACTGTTAGCTTTGTTGTTATTATTATTGAGAATAATCACAAATCATAATAATAAAACTAATCCACAAAAAGGTTTTTTTATAGCTACAGTAGCATCAGTGTGTAAGGCCTTGGTGGAGGGTCAGCAATTTGCCAAAGCGTTGGCAGTTGCATTGAGCCCCACAGTCCCGTACTCCATTTGCTTTATTAAGTTCCACGCATTTATCGTTCATGGGGTCTGAACATCAGTAGCTGTGTGGGGCCGCGTTACTAATTGTACACGATCAAAACGAGCACACAGCGCACGCAAGGACCCGCAGTATCTCATATCACGTCACAGAGCTGGCATTTAACACCAATTTACATCCGTTTAGCCTAATGATAACACTGTAATGCGCGACAGCTGTTGCGATTAGATCGGAGATGTATGCATCAGAATTGCACATCTGCTTTAACTAACTGGATCTCTCACTTTCCGCACATGGATTACTCGTGATGAAATGAATATCACAATCATCATGAAATTCCTTTATAAACCCTTTTCGCAGATTTACCTATCCGAACCATTCTAGACTGTAAAATAAACTATATTAGGCTACATTTTAAAAATACAACCGTGCGACTGATGACCATTTCCGCACGGCTGTTCAATACACCACACATACAAAATATAATGAGGCCAAATGAATCCTTAAATTAATGTTTGAAAAAAACCATGTCTGCATTCATTTTGATAACAATAATATTTCTGTTATTTGGTTTAAGTATTAAGCAATTAATTGCGCTCTGTTGCATAGCCTATTTATACATCTCTACAGCTGTCATTGGTGGAATACTTGATTATACGTCGAGATAAAGAACTACGTGACATGAGGAGATATACTTGAAACACGACACTGTCATGACTTGGCTATAATTTGACTTTATCGCTACATCTGGCGTACAGGGCACGGGACGCCAGTGTCATCCTCAGTTCCCGGTGTGTCTGCATGCGCTTGATGCTGGTTCTGGCGGGAATGCTCTGTCGAGCGAGAATTTCACTTGTAATCTGAGAGTTCAGATCTAGCACAGCGGATGAATAGCCTTTTATATTTTTCAAAAGACGAATGCGGCACCGAGTATGTAGGAGACAGCGCTCCCACCTTCCCAAAAGAGCTACAAAAACACTCGCATTGTTAGGACGTGTACGTTGTTTTGACAAGGCTAGTCGTAATTAATGCGCCGTTGCCCTAAATGCCCCTATTCTTCGGCGCTGTAATTGTATAACTGTTGTCCCAGCGAGTGGTTCCAGAGTGTGAGGAGACATAGCTAATCGTGATTTTAATTGGATCTGATGTCGCCAGCAGGTGTGCCACGGCTGTCCAGTCCTGGCGTGTACGCCCTGCCCGTGGAGAGCCGTGAACGGCGGCCGCGCTCTGGCGACGGCTTGATCGAATGAATGAGTTTCCAACGGAACGCCGATGCGCGCCCCCTCAGAACCGATCTGCGCGAGATCTCCGCCAAAGACACAGAGCCAGCGGAGCCCTTCCCCTCTTGTAAAGGGATTTGTCGTGACTTGTCATGACAGTCCACCTTTAAACGCTTTTTGGTTTTTTAAACGAGCACTGCCGGCTGAACGTCTTCGCCCCCAGAGGGACCGGCAGTCAGCCGATTTGTCGGGGCTGCTGGTGCGCCGGCGCCGCCGTCTCCTTCCTCACTTTCGCTGGTTTGCTGCGCAGATGCCCCCTGGTTTAGGACACGATCAGTGTCGGTGCTGCGGCAGAGTGAAAGGCTGAGGCGAAGCCGGTCTCCCAGACACGATGGAGGGTGTGACTGCGGTCCGCCGCTTAGCTGTCAGCACTCTGGCGCATGTAGACAGCGATATGGACACAGGCATAATTATGCAAAACAAAACACCGACACACAGCAGAGCGATCGCGGACCTGCGCCCACGAATCAATCCAACATGATAAGAAAGATTTTCCGCAGTGTGCTGGTAGAGACAGTGTGACTTCAGCTTAATGTTAAAATGCTAAATGCAAAGCAAGTAGAAGGTATGAGGAGTGAAGTAAACACAAGGGCTACCTGTTAAGCCTATCACTTTCTTGTAAAAGGTGGCCAAACAGTATGCCAATAGACAGAGTCATTGGCACCTTATTGAATAATGTAGAGGATGGCCCCCCCACAGGCCCCCACTGGCCCCCACAGGCCCCCACTGGCCCCCACTGAGCAGTAGTAAACCCTGGATGCAGTGATGCAGTGGCTCTCTCTGACCTCTGACCCCAGACTCAAAACACACAACCTTCTGTTAGCGAGCTCTGTTCCCACTGTGGCGGTATGCTGCCGAACCTCAGGCAGGGTGTTGCGGGGGGCGGCGAGGTGTTGCTGGGGGTGTCGGTTCGTTGTGGCCTGTGGGCTTCACAGCACCGAGCCAGGCGCATAGGGCTGGCTGGGATGTCTGTGCCTGGAAGACTGGACTGGGGTCAGTTCGTTGAGACTAACCAGACGCTCCTGGAATGTGGAGATTTATCCGCACGGTTCATGTAGAGGGGTGAGCAATGTCTCTTAATTAGCGTTCTATTAACCCTGCCTCCTCTCCTCTCTACCCCCATCTCTCATTCCCCCCTTTCACTCTCCTCTCTAGCTCTGTGTGCTCTCTCTCTCTCTCTCTCCCCTTCTCTCACACAGTACCCCCTCTCTTTCTCTCTTTTTCCCCATCTCCCTGACTCCCAGCATCGCCTGTTACTCTCAGTCTTGCTTCCCCTGTCTCTCTTTAGCTCAGTTTCAGTTTCAGCTTGCTTTATTGCTGTGTCAAATGCATATTTTCGTTGGCAAAGCGTCTACATATCAAACCAAAAGGGCAAAAGTACTGCAGGAGTACAGTAACTTACAGTAATCATTTACAATTATGAGAGAGATTGAAGGAAAAAATAAATAAATGAAAAATGAGCACTCTCTCTCTTTCTCTCCCCCTTTCTTGTTTTCATTTCTTTTTGTCTTTCCCCTTTTCTCTCTCCCTCCTCATCCTCTCCCTGCCTCCCTCGCTCTCCCTGTTTGCCATGCAGTATTTTACTCTCTCTGAGCGCTGTTGCGCAGGGATGCAGCAGCTGTGTTTAATCTGTGAGCCTCAGAGAGAAGCGCTCTGACTCTCTGATCTGAAGAAACAGGGCTTACTCACTCTCTTCCTATCTGCCAGAGGTCTGGATCCCACACATCTCTCTGAAGAGGCGGGTCAGGCCGATTTCACTGGAAACCTCTCCTTCCTCTTCCCTGTCTCCTTGATCTCCTCTCACTTCTACTCTGATTCTCTCCAAACCCTCTCTGTCCTACACATGCAGGTGGAATCTAACAAAAACACAGCAACTCCTTCTCCCTGTGTGTGTGTGTGTGTGTGTGTGTGTGTGTGTGTGTGTGTGTGTGTGTGTGTGTGTGTGTGTGTGTGTGTGTGTGTGTGTGTGTGTGTGTGTATTTGTGCTTGTGTGTGGCTTACATATAATTGGTGAAAGGCTAAACCTCAATCCCCAGCTGACTGTAGTGCTAGTGATTCAACATACACACCCTCCCTGTATCAAGGACAAAACACAAAACACACATATGTATGTGTGTATGTATGCATGTGCAGTCCTATTGAAGGCGTCAGTGCATATGCTCACAGGAACACACAAACATGCACAGTGAAACAGGAAGAAATCAGTACTAACTGCTGAGACACAGAGAAGATAGAAGTTAGTGTACTGAGATTGTGGGGACAGTGTAGGGTCAGTGTCCTGAGATTGTGGGGACAGTGTAGGGTCAGTGTCCTGAGATTGTGGGGACAGTGTAGGGTCAGTGTATGAGATTGTGGGGACAGTGTAGGGTCAGTGTCCTGAGATTGTGGGGACAGTGTAGGGTCAGTGTCCTGAGATTGTGGGGACAGTGTAGGGTCATTGTCCTGAGATTGTGGGGACAGTGTAGGGTCAGTGTCCTGAGATTGTGGGGACAGTGTAGGGCCAATGTACTGAGACATTGTGGCTCTGTAGCGTAAAGTGTTCACATTGATGTGATTGTCCCACAGAAACCCATGCAGAGAGCTCTGTGTACCCTGAGGCTTCAAACAGCAGCAGTTCCAGCATCTTGTTTTTGGTAAGGGAAATGTCAAACCCACCCACATCTCTTCTGAGGTTAGCAGAAGTTTATTGGGCGGAGTTTTGCTCAAGGGCCAGACCTGTCAATCACAGGGTTTGAGGCAGGAATGTTCTATGAGCACACAGAGTGGAGAGCATCATAATGCCAGTATGCTGTTGATTGGTTTTATGGGATCATACTGTCAAACTCCTTTTCAAAAATATGCGTTGAATGGGCTGACATTTTCAAGCGCAGTACTGAGAATGACGCAAAGTGCGAAGCACCCACTCTGATATCGGTCCCACATCAGTGTTTCAAGCGCAATATTACATGTAAGATACCTGTCGCAATGCAGTGTGTCACCTCTCACCCTGCTTATCTGTGTGTCCGTGCACTGTTGCACTTCCTCTCCATGCCCTGAACTAAAAGCACAATTTCTCTTGCCAATGACTGTGGAGGAGCCCGCGTGCAGTCACTGAACAAACAGGCAGTATTTTAGTCATGCTTCAGGCCGTCCAGGGCTCGCAACCTGAACGCTTGTGCAGCCCAGAGCAAGGTGCTCAGCCGTAAATATCCGTCTGCAGAAAAGGGTGATATGCAAAAATGCGAGGTATGTAAGTCACCTGGGAAACGGGCGCCTGTTGGGGTGAGGAAATAAGTAACGACACGGGACGGCGTGGGTGATCTCTGGCGCGCGATCCCTCTGAGAGCCTGGCACCGCCTGAACCCTGCTCCCCAGGTGTCGCAACTCGGGGAAGAAAAAACCACCAGCAGCTTTTGTCTCTTCTCTCATCAGGTTACAAACAAAACCTGGCGAGAGAGCAGAGTTCAGATTCCTCCAACATCAGTGGCACTTCCCAGTTGCAGCTCCTGTCCATCCTGTTTATATTGACTTGTCACAGGCTTTTCTGTAAGGCTTTTTGTAGTGTTGCACTGTTCACAGACAAAAAAATCTTTGATGATGGAGCAATGCTTGGGTTGCTGGCTGCTCGGTTATTCGCTGACTGTTTCCTGGATTCAATCAAATCCGCAAAGCTGGCTTATGGAAAGGTGCTGCCTCTGGATTCAGTCAACATCCCCAAGCCATCTTTTAAAGGAGAATGTCACAGCGCCGGTTTAGACAGTGAAGGGGTTCAGAAATTTTGAATGGCGCTTTCCCTTAAGATGACTGGGCAGTTGAGTTTGACTCTGTAAGCGTGTGATGAGTAAGCGGAGTCAGCATGTTTTCTGCTGTGTTTGTGAGCGTGTGAGTGGAGAGGTACAAGGAGACCAGGAACACCAGGGCACACCACCACGATTAACAACACCGCAGCCCTCCGGAAATACTGTTTAAAGCTCAGAAAATATAAGGCAAAATATCCCAATCCATTCAGTATGTCTTTGTTAGATGATACGTGATGTATTATTATTACGTTTAGAAATAAGCAGAACGTGCTTTGCAAAGCACTCTGGGACAATCTTGTCATTAAGGACGGAGCTGTGTTTCAGACAAAAGGGTTTTTGCAGTGGATAAAATTTTACAGCTTTTATGAAATCACATGTTACAGAGAGATAACTGGTTTAGAATAGGGCACACTTTGACCTGTGTCTGGAAATCTCTGCACCCCTGTTTCCTCCCCGTTCAGCACCCCTGTTTCCCCTTGCTCTTGGAGGCGTTGGCCGCCCTGTGCAGGCTGTCCCACAGCAGGGCTCTCTGAGTAGCGTTATCGTGGAGCTGTGTAGCGCCACAGGCAGTGGGCAGGATCAGAGCTGCCCCTGTTCTCCCACAGAAAATCGTGCTGATGATATCTCCCCTCCCGAGAGACAGCTTATCAGCAGCGTAGGACATGCATGCCCTAAAAGGGTGTAGATCTGGGAAAATATTGATATGCCACTGTATCTCTGTCTGACAGTCTCACAGTGGGCCTGTTTGCGAGAGTGTGTATGTGTGTGAGTGTGTCTGTGTGTGAGTGTGTCTGTGTGTGAGTGTGTGTGTGTGTGTGTGTGTGAGTGAGCGTGGGTGGTTGTGTGTGTGTGTGTGTGTGTGTGCTCACAGGGCTGGAGGCAGGGGGGTGGTGGTGAGGGTGGTGATGAGGGTGGGGTTTGTATGCATGTGAAAGTCTTTGAACTCGGCACGTCTCTGAAACTTGGTTTATGGTTTATGCCATGACTGAGGGGACTGAGGGACGGCACAGAAATCACACCAATCTAAGCGTTTACAGCCGAAAGAATGAGGTCGGTGCGCTGAGAATGGGGGTGTGGTGGAAACAGGCGACACCACTGCCTACAGCGGGCTGCATGAGTATCCTACTGCTGTACTACTCTAATTCTGCACTGTTCTGTGAAGCGGGTGAAAAATGGCCCGTTAGTGTAGACGGCCCGTCCTGGTGGGGAGGGTGGGTGGGGGTGACTGTGTGTTGTGTTTGTGGGTGCCGGCGGGGTGTCCTGGGGGGACCCGCTGGGTGGCTCGCGCCGCCTCGAGGTCACGCCCGGGTCGCGGGCTCGCAGTGCGCCTCGCAGAGGCTAAGAATAGCGTTGTGTATAAATAGGCACGGCTCCGTGTTCCTGCTCAGGAGATGCTGCGGGGGTGATGCAGCCGCAGCGCCGACCCCGCTGCCGACCCCCCCCCCCGGGGCCCCGGGTGCTCGCCTCATCCTCCCAGCCCCTTATCAGAGTGATTTACCCCTGCCATCACCAAGGTGATTTACTGCCGCTCCCGCCGTGGTGAATTACAGCTTTCTCCTTTCAACATTCTTTCTTTCTTTTCTTTTCTTTTTTTTTTATAGCAGTTATCGTGGTGTAGCATTACGGCGTTGCCGTGAAGAATGTCTCTTTTATTTTAATGTCAGTCAAGACGCTGCGCTCCTGTGTCAAGACTTTTTGGCGTTTGCTGACCCCAGGGGGTGCCAGCACGGTCCTCGATGAGGTGTAAAGGTAGCAGCTCTGCAGCAGCAGCGACTGAGGCCGCACTGCGTAAGGAGGGAGGCAGTGTGGGAGCGGGGACTCCCATAGACAGTGGCAGGCCTGGAGCCCCCGGCAGGACACCAGTGTTTTACCCACAAGTCTGGTGCTTCACCATCACAAACTATATGCTGTGAACAGGAAATTGGTGAAAGTGGAAGTTTCGGATGGGTCTGAATGGGTCTGAATGTTCAATAACTCAAATAACCTGCACTGAAATCACTAATTACTAATTTATGAGATCATTATATAATGTTCCTCACCAATATTCAGGAAGGAGGGCCTGAGGACGCTTAATAAAATACCAGATAATTTATTGAGATTATTCATTTTTTTCTCCTGGATGAGTGAGTCTTCACAGTGAGTCTACGCCAAAATCGCTGGGAGTTTCATGCCGACTTTAGGCATCAAATTAGATCACAGCAGGACTGTGGTGTTGCTGTTTCTAAACTTACACAGCTGAAGGGGATGGAACTGGCACAAGAAATGAGTATGAACTTTATGAACTCTGGGAAAAGGTGAGGCCTTTGTGTGTGTGTGTGTGTGTGTGTGTGTGTGTGTGTGTGTGTGT
Organism: Megalops atlanticus; assembly: GCA_019176425.1. Taxonomy (NCBI): domain Eukaryota; kingdom Metazoa; phylum Chordata; class Actinopteri; order Elopiformes; family Megalopidae; genus Megalops; species Megalops atlanticus. The sequence goes on from CM032893.1 coordinate 29,357,573, forward strand.
GTGTGTGTGTGTGTGTGTGTGAGAGAGAGAGAGTCTGTGTGTGTTTGTGTGTGTGGTGAAGCGTTTATTCAATGCTAATGGAATCAGTATTGATTTCCCTTCTCTGCCAGCCTCAGTTTTATAGCCCGTTAGCTCCCTTTCCTGATGTGCGCTCTGTTTAAAGGGATTAGCAGTGAGCTTATTAAATATCCCCCACACGCACAGGGCATGAGGCATCCCCTTTAACCGACACCTCCCCAAGCACATGCTGCATGTCACCCACCTGTGAATATCACATCACCTGTGTCTCTCTCTCAGGGACCCTGCTGGGCGATAAGGCCATGAAAGCTACTCTCACCGCTCTGTTCTGGCAAAGAGGAAGGTGTTTGCCTCTCTGAACAGCACTCTCAGAACTCAGAACTACATTTACAAAGATTGGGCTGATCTGAGGTTTTTTGAGTTCAGCCCTCAGTAAGGGTGCAGGAAGCAAGGTTTCCGGATTTGACATTGCCACCGCTGCCCATGAGGAAAGCATCTGTGTCCGTTTTCCAGTTTAATTGGCGGTAGACACTGTCCTTCAGCCTGGAAATGATGATCTGTGTTCAGCATCTTAGCGGAAATCAGACAGGCATGCTGCATGGCTCTATTCTCGGACCTTGTCTGAGCATGGGGAGAAATGCAAAGGCTTCAATTCATTTCCTATTGCAGTTCAAAACAAAAAAATCCAGAGTGAACAAGCACCCGACATCAGATATGAAGAGCTCCCCAGTGGTGTTTAAAAGGTCCTGGAGCTGAGCTGGCCTTCCCTTTTTAAGGAGAGACACATCAGTTTTTTTTCTGCTTTACTGCGTGAACTGCTTTGTCCGTCTGCACCCCAGAATGTGTGAGCCTAATCAAACTGACACGGAGTGACAATCTCATGTGGCTTCACCAGACAGAGGGCAATTTGTGACTGCCCCCGGGTGAAAAAGACAGCAGCGATTTGCCTCTGCACACAGCTGGACAAAACAAATCACACAGTCTAGCAAAAACGAGAATGTTCATGTGTGCAAAAAAGGCGAATAAAGTTCTGCAGTTGCTTTTTTTGTTGGGGGGGGGGGTTGGCAGCCATCGCTTGCAGTTGGACCCAGAGAGTGATCGTCTGAGTGGCCAGAAGAGCATGCACTCAGTCAAACCCTGTTCCGATGCTCTGTGACAGCTCTCTCTTCCTTCCTGTGATGAACCTGCCCCGGGGGGGTTGGAGCAGCTGTCCTCATCACTGCACGCTGTGTGTCAAACACACTTCATTTGCCCAGGGAAGGAAAAACGCAGGGAAGGTCTGTGCTGTCACAGACGCTCACAGCTTCATCCGTTCACACGGAAGTGGGCATGGCGATGCTAACGAGTGCTGGCGGGGTGGGGGGTGGCGGGGGGACAGTCCTGTGAACTGTTCCACGTTTGTTTCTCGGCTTGCTCACACAGCTTTGTGCCTTGTGTGACTGACAGGACTACAACATCCATAACCCCCTTGTGTTGCCTCGGAAACAAACTCCTGAAAGAACAGATAGGGATAGAACTGATCCAAAATCAGCAAGTCTGGACAATGTGGGAATTTTAGGCAGACTACTGGCAGTAGGGAGAGGGTTGCCTGACCGCAATGTCACCTTCAGGGAAGCCCTCTCATAAAAAGGCAAGGAAAAAAACACAGCAAGTGGAGGATTAATATAATACACGTCTATCAATACAATCGTAGCTCAAGATTAATTTTCTGATTAATTAAGATTAATTCTTCATGATCTCACACCACATCACACAATTACAGAGCGCTGTTTCATACATTTGCAAAGAAGTACTTCACCCATTTACCAAACACCATGCACATGTCATTCTATGTGATCACAGTCAATCAGTGAAATAACTCCAAAGTGCTCCATCAGGAAATGAAATGTTAGACAATATATATGAGGCCGCATGCTGTGTCCATAACATACATCATAGAACAGTTAGCTCTGATCCATTCTTCCTATTGGTCAGTTTGTGTTCCAGCCGTGACAATATTCCCTGACATATCATGGGCAAATGGAATGTTTGTAGATTGTTTTAATAACGTTGTGCATTCGTTATCACTCATTTACATGCCTTCTCTACTGCACCGATCACTGCATCTGCAGCACAATAAAGCCTGCCAGCAAGGGGCCATAAAGCAGAGAGAGGAGGGTCTGCAGTGTAGTCACCTGAGTGCAGGACATGGCAGAGTAGCATCGGCAATGGATGTGGACAAAACAAAGTGTACCCTCCGGGACACCTCGGAAAAACAGACTGACTGGTTTTCAGGGCATGGGCTCTTATCTCTTATCACAATAGTTGTACTGTGAATGGGAATGCACAAATTAATGGCTAACAGGGAGAAGGAAGGCCTCCTTGTAGTTAGACAGCAGTTGGGCTCTTCTCTATAATGATAACATATGTTAAATAAATGATAAAAGTAACATTAAATGTCAAATAAAAATGATTTCTCAAATGCCAGCTTGTTAACTCCGACAGGAACATTTAGATAATGTAGGGAACATTGCTACAGCAACACTTAGTGTGCCAGGTAACTACATCCACTGGCTAAATGATGGTTCATGTAATCAGTACAACTCATTGTTCACTTTGGTCTCTTCTTACTTGTTGTAACCAAGTAACTACCTTTAAGTTACAGGTAGGGGTCCGTCTTATAAAAGTGATATGTCATGAGAACCCGCGGTACAGCATGTCGGTTGGCATGAGGGGTTTGCCAGCAGCAGCATCCCGTATCCATTTAGGTCATTTTTTTTGGTATCCATGCAGATATTCATGATGTACCACGGATTCTTCTGCCACATTGATTTAGCAAAAAGCACACACCCAGCCGGAGTGTGACTGCATGCTCTCCTTCCACATTAGTGGACGTTCAGAATCTTTCTCAGTTCGCAGTGGATTTAGTCGAGGGCTTTAACTAGGCCCGGCTGTGTAATTCAGTAACGCGTTTCCCGCTGAGACAGACGCACGCATATCGCAGCTCATTCAGATTTGGGCTGAAATCATACGGAGCGCGGTGAAAATGTGCGCCTCTCATTTAAAAGTGCGAGACAGACATCATCCGCACCTAAACATCAGCTCACATCCTGCTTCCTCAGGGCTTATTCCGTTGCTGGAAGGTGCTAACCACCCTGTGAAATGCTACTTGCAGAGTTTCCTCATGTTGTGTTGCGTTGAGCGGGCGAGGTCGTCTGAATGACTTAAGCAGAAAGAAGGCCGTGCTGGTGCTCTCGCAGCTGGTTAGAACCTTAAACATACAAAATTATTATGCTTCCTTCCACGTCCTGCCCCCAGCCTTGACCCCCGCAACATCTGGCTCTGTGTGTGTGTGTGTGTGTGTGTGTGTGTGTGTGTGTCTGTGTGTTCGTGTTCGTGTGTGTGTGTGTTCGTGTGTGTGTGTGTTCGTGTGTGTGTATGTATGTGTTCGTGTGTGTGTGTGTGTGTGTGTGTGTGTGTGTGTGTGTGACTGATAGGCTCAGGTTACCTGAGTGCAGCCAAGAATAACTCCTGACTCAGCAGCATGAAGGAGTAAATGCATCTTCAGCTGAAGCAGAAGTAATGATGTCCAACACTATGAAACTGACATACTTTATGCAATTTTTCAAGACTCATTTTGCTGCTATCGTTTGCTGACTTGCAGGTCATCACAACATTTTCCTGCCATTTGAAAACTTTCCTGCAACTCCAAAGACTCAACCATCCAAGCCTCTGTCCAGCAATGCAAATCTCTGCCCTCCTCTAGATAACCGCACAGTGTATTTTGAGAACAAACATGAAAGGGCAAAGGTGTACATTTTATTAACCCAGTGGTGAAAGATCATTTCAGGGATAAACCGCTCACCCAGAAACGGCCGGAGTGCATTCACCCAGGACCGCAAAGCTGCTCATGCTGATTATCGATGAATACATGTTCCTGCTCAGGGTTAAATGCATGAAGGTTACCAAGCTTTCATTACTTTTCACCACTTTCTCATGTCTCAGCCAATACATTCGCTTTGCTCCCATCTGGTGCTGAGCTGACCGGGGGTTAGGGTTACAGTTCGGGTTTGGGTTAGGGTTGGGTCCTATGGGCCTGGCCTGAAATTCCCACCTCTGAAGAGACAGACTGAGGCGAAGGAGTTTGTTATCACTCAGTGATTTCAGCAGTCTGTGGCTGTGCAGTTTGTGGACGCACAGGAGGGTTCAGCTGAAGACACCAGCAAAGGCCCCATGCATTTGAAGGCCCGGTGAGGGTTAGTGCTAGTGCTGGCAGAGAGAGCCAAACTGCCATGTTGGATAAAGGGTCCAGGGTGTCCAGCACTACCTGCCTGTGCTGCAGTGAAGTTTGCCTGAGTGCTGGCGGCCGTGAACTCTCTCAGTCTGCACTATCAGGGGACGTGCTTTTACCTGTGAAGGCATCCAGAGAGAGGAAGATGGAGAGGCAGATACAGAGAGAGACACAGAGAGAGAGAGAGAGAGAGAGAGAGAGAGAGAGAGAGACCACGATAGAGACAGTGATATAGGGAGAGACACAAACTGATGAAATTAAAGATACACCAAGCAGTGCGATCATGTTGAAGTTGTCTTCTTTAACCTCTGAATCAGTGCCATGCAAACTGTGCTTTTTAAATCAGCTTTTTAGTTCTTTTTTCTTATTGCTCCACTGAAGCCCCTGAAACAGAAATTTAGAAAAAGAGAATGAAAGGTTAGAGAGGGGGAGAAAGGTTAAAGAAGGAGAGTGACAGGGAATGAAATGTCTGTATGAACACCCAGAAGTAAGGTTTACATGTGTGAGTAAACATTACACTTAGGAGTAACATTCACACCCAGTAGTAAAGTTTATTGAGCTGCCTCCATTGTAATTAACAGCCCTGTGATGAACTGGTTAGACACTCCAACACCCCAGACCGAACAGTACTCCCCATGAGGTGACAGGCAGGCGTTTTTTCTGGTCAGTGTGCTGTGCGCTCTGCTCTCCACAATAAGCTGTTTCGAAAACGGACTCAAAATGTCTTGCACCCAGACCCGTACAAGGTGTTTAGCTGATGAGAGTGTATAGAGTGCAGATTTGAAATCCTATTAGCCAGATGACATTCTGTCATCGGGAGTCCACTGTGGATGTATGGAGTCCTGGAGAGCTGGATGAAGCTGAAAGCACACAGCTGAACAGTGGTGTACCTGCAGTAGAGCATTTCGCATGTCCCATTTAAAGCATTTGGAGACAAAACAATTGAAGAGGGAGGACCACGGGATTCTCCAGAGGAGGACCAGAGACATGGGCTCTGCCGTGGGGTTCTGCTGCAGAGCAGAAAGGTAGCACACTCTCTGCAGCTATGGCAAGCGTCCGTGTGGCGTGGGTTTACATTTCAGCCTTTGTGGCACCGCAGCAGTGACTCTATTTCTGTGACGCTAAAAAAATTAAATGGAGTTAGAAAAACAAGCCATCTCCGCCCGTCGTGGGAGAGTGCTGACGTCGGTCCGCACATGTTTCTGCCTCGGTGGGACTGGGGTCAGTGCCACCGGAACTGAGTAGGCAGGGGGTGTCATGCATACTTTAATATTGTTGACACTTTGAGCACACTATCCTTGCACTAGACTATTTGCGTTATTTGATGGCATATTGGCCTTTGTGTGTTGTTGCTGGTTTTTGCTTTATGTGTATGGTATATTGGCCTTTGTGTGTTGTTGCTGGTTTTTGCTTTATGTGTAAGTGTATTGGCCTTTGTGTGTTGTTGCTGGTTTTTGCTTTATGTGTATGGTATATTGGCCTTTGTGTGTTGTTGCTGGTTTTTGCTTTATGTGTATGGTATATTGGCCTTTGTGTGTTGTTGCTGGTATGGTATGTTGCAAATAGAGGGGCGGCATAATTGTTTTTCGAGTGGCAGAAGTGCACGCGCTGGTCCTGATCAGGCCTCTTTTCTTGTGTTTTTTTTTTTCCTTCATCAGCAACTCTGCACTGCACTGCACTACTTACCCTGAGCAAAGCTGAAACCAAGAGCAGACGTTTCGCAGGGAGATGTCAGAAATGTCCCTTTCCTCAAGCTTCACTCTGGTCCCATTGCTTTGATTTGTGATCAAAGATTCAACAGTTTCGACGTGTGGTTGATACAAATGAAACTGCTGACGTTTGGAAGTGATTTTTTTTTTTTTTTTTGCGGTTCTCGACATGAAAAAGAACGACTGTTTGGCTCTCCCTCACTGCGGTGCGTGCTGCAGACCGTGTCTTAATTTCCCAGCAGGCTGCAGGTTTCCTCTCCCGAGCGTGAGCGTGGACACGGACTCGCACGGTCTCAGTCAGAAACTCCGACATCCTGCTCCCCCCTCCACCCGGAGGGTTAGGGTCAGGTATCAGTCACCTTGCCCGCTCTGGCTCTGACGAACTCTGCTCAAGACGTCAGATGCAATATTCACTTAATGGCCCCAAGTGATTATGTTAAATTATTAATCTGTGCTGTAGGGGCATGGCCTTGTTTGGTGCTTTTTTTTTTTTTAAGAGGAGCAGCTGAGCTGAGAGTCCTGATCACTGGGTGCAAACAGCATGGGTCTGCTATTGGTCGATCACAGGCCATCATCAGATGGGAGAGGGCGGAGTCAGGACCTATCAGTGTGTCAGTCAGTCTGTCAGATACAGAGATCAGTGCAGCGGCCCTGGCGGTCCCGCTGAAACAGGCGAGTGATGGAAGGCTGACAAGAACATAACAGCAAAGCGAAAAATAGAAAGTTAAGGTGCAATACCACTCCTGCAGACGGCACTGTAGTAAAACTGACCCCAGGTCAGTACACACATCTCTCCAGTGAAACTGGCCCCTGGTTCTGCATGCACAGTACTCACGCAAAACTGACCCCAGTTCGGCATACACACTCCTCCAGTGAAATTGACCTCAGTTCAGCATAGAATGAGCTCCACTGAAACTGACCTCAGTTCAGCATAGAATGAGCTCCAGTGAAACTGACCCCAGGTCAGTGCATGTTCATATCCCTGGTGGGGCAGTGCTGCAGTGCACAGCCAGCTGTGTAAGAGTGGTTTGGAGTGCAGGGCTGTGTAAGTGCTGTGTAAGGGCTGTGTAAGGGCTGTGTAAGAGTGGTTTGGAGTGCAGGGCTGTGTAAGTGCTGTGTAAGAGTGGTTTGGAGTGCAGGGCTGTGTAAGTGCTGTGTAAGGGCTGTGTAAGTGCTGTGTAAGAGTGGTTTGGAGTGCAGGGCTGTGTAAGTGCTGTGTAAGGGCTGTGTAAGTGCCGTGTAAGAGTGGTTTGGAGTGCAGGGCTGTGTAAGTGCTGTGTAAGAGTGGTTTGGAGTGCAGGGCTGTGTAAGTGCTGTGTAAGGGCTGTGTAAGTGCCGTGTAAGAGTGGTTTGGAGTGCAGGGCTGTGTAAGTGCTGTGTAAGGGCTGTGTAAGAGTGGTTTGGAGTGCAGGGCTGTGTAAGTGCTGTGTAAGAGTGGTTTGGAGTGCAGGGCTGTGTAAGTGCTGTGTAAGGGCTGTGTAAGTGCTGTGTAAGAGTGGTTTGGAGTGCAGGGCTGTGTAAGTGCTGTGTAAGGGCTGTGTAAGTGCCGTGTAAGAGTGGTTTGGAGTGCAGGGCTGTGTAAGTGCTGTGTAAGAGTGGTTTGGAGTGCAGGGCTGTGTAAGTGCTGTGTAAGGGCTGTGTAAGTGCCGTGAAGAGTGGTTTGGAGTGCAGGGCTGTGTAAGTGCTGTGTAAGAGTGGTTTGGAGTGCAGGGCTGTGTAAGTGCTGTGTAAGGGCTGTGTAAGTGCCGTGTAAGAGTGGTTTGGAGTGCAGGGCTGTGTAAGTGCTGTGTAAGAGTGGTTTGGAGTGCAGGGCTGTGTAAGTGCTGTGTAAGGGCTGTGTAAGTGCCGTGTAAGAGTGGTTTGGAGTGCAGGGCTGTGTAAGGGCTATCTCGTAACGTGGAGGAACAGGAGGAGAGGAGGCACACGTCTCACGCTCTTTGATCATGCAGCCAAAAAGACAATGTGCATCATGATGAATGAGGCCACTGTCTGCCAGCCTGCCAGAGATAAGCCCTCACGTGAAGGACTGCGATGTGTGTGTGTGTGTGTGTGTGTGTGTGTGTGTGTGTGTGTGTGTGTGTGTGTGTGTGTGTGTGTGTGTGTTTTCACAGTTTAGCTCCTCAGTTCAGGTTCCCTCTGTGCCCTGTAGTGTTACTTATCACATCAGAGGGGAAAAAGAGGCTGAACAAATCTGATTGAAATAATGAGATTGGCTGAAATGTCAGGAGAAAATAGCAGGTTGTATTTGCTGTGTTCCCAAAGAGCTGCAGAATGACTCTCGTATTGGAGAATGAAGCTGACTCACAAACACTTTCCTCTCATCCTTGTGTTTCTCAATGACTTAAGTGATCGCATTATAAACTCGGCTTGACATTCCTAACATTGTTTTCCTTTTTTTCTGTTCATTTCTGTGGCTGTAGATTAAGAGGTGGCTCTAAATTGGAGAATATTTTAAAATCAGGAGTCGGGGGAATTAAATGTGTCCAGCCAATTAAATAATTATCCAATTATCCAATTATCCAATGGCATTGAGAAGGTTGAGAAGCTTTGGCTGGTGGGTAGGGGTAGTGGTGGAGGGGGAGGGGGGGTGTTGTGGAGGTGGCTGTTTGGGGGGGTCAGTGAGCAGGAGAAAGGGGGAGATGAATTTGTTTTCATGGTCCCAGCCGGATTGTCCTTCAGATATGTGTATGTCTGCTTTTATAATATGCAAAACAAACAGGTCAGAGTCTTGTCAAGCGCGTTGTTGATGAGGTGTTGTGTTAGTGTACGGTCCCTCACATGACTGGAGATACCGCAGTGTGTGTGTGTCCGTGTGTGTCCACATGCTCCCCCCGGCCTGCACTTTGACCCCTGTGGAGCTGTGGGGAACAGGTCTTATAACCAGAACACCGCAGGGTCAAATCCCTGATGGGCACCGCCACTGGATGGAAATGTGAAATGTAGTCTATGCAAATTACTCCAGTTGTAGTTATAAATGTGTTAATTGTACAAATGTGTAAGGTTGCTCACACTTCAGCAGGGACTGTAAAGCTGTCACCAGGGCCACTTTCAGGGATGCTTATCCGACAACAGTGCAGTGCTAAAATATGTCTAACCTACGCACACACACAGATGTCATGAGAGAGATAGAGTATTTGATATTAATTGACTGACAGATGAGGTTATTTTTTAATGAGACTTCTGGCAAAAGAAAGGCCGTCACTCCTGTGACTTACGGTTAGCATTATTTAGCATTATCGTTTTCAGCCTTTAAGGCAGTTTATTAAGCAAATTAATAATGAGCTTGTGGGTGGGATTTTTCCACGTTTTATAACCAATCACAGCTGAGAATTGCCCTGCAGTGGGGGATGTGCAGAGATAACATTTTATAACATCAGATAACATCACATTTTTAGCTGCTTCTGGTAAAGTGAAACGAAATATTCTGTGAGTCTGTCCTTTTCCAGGGCTGGATCAGGCAGACATCCCATCTCAGACAACCGTCCCCCAACCCTCCCCCCGCCGCGCCCCCCAGGCGTGCCTCTGCTCGCCAGACAGCAAACATCGCCCAAACGATGCCCGAGTCTCGGCTAATTAGCTCCGCTGGCGAAAACAAAGCTCTGGCTGTTGAGTGATAATGTTCCAGCCCTGTGCATGGGTGCACCACTGCTCTGAAATACTGAGGAAGCGTGACTGAGATTACGACATGTCACTGCAGACTCATTTCAGATAAATAGCTAATACACTGCATGTGCTATGTTTAATCTGTTTTTAATACATGGTCAGTTTTGTGTGACATATTTGAAATGCATGCACTATTTATGATTTTAATGAAGTGCACATAAATGTATGTGCATTTTGTAGGACAGATGTTATGATATGTGTCATCTTATGATATAATATTACAATACACTGGTAGAACTTCACCCACAGGTATAAGAAAAACTTGAAATATATGAATATATGCAATATTTTTGACAAAAGTATTCCTTATGTTTCTGGTCTCATTTTTCTGATATTTCACTTCAAAACCCTTTGTTTACATTTGATGTGATCACCAGCCAGTGTCTGCCCTGACACCAGAAGGTCGTTAGCTCAAGAATTTCACAGGACTAATGTTAAAAATGAGAACCCGCTGGCTGTCTCATTTTGAGGTGAGGGCAAGCTTCAGAGGGAAGCTCTGACACTGTGAGCCGCCTGGAGCTGAAGGTAACTGTCGTTAGTCATCACTGTTCTCTAGAGTGTTTTCTGACATGACCCAGACAGAAGAGCTGGGGAAGAGGACCTCACTTTCACCTACACATAATGTTCCTTTTGTAGCAGGGTCCACCCCCACCCCCCATATCCTCTCTCCACAGTAAAAGCAATGGAATCAGCCAAAGTGCCATTAAGGTGCACCATCGTTTACTTTTCTGCCAAAGATGGCCTAGAAGACAAAATCCAAAGTACCTGCAATAGCTGGAGGAAGCGGACGATTCTGCTGGTTTTGGAGTGATTTTAGTCTGAGAGGCTGGAAAGCGTGAGCGGGGCATGCGGTAGCTCTGGGCCGTACCTGGCACCGCTCCGCCCGTGCCCTGCACTTTGTGCGGTTCTCACGGCTTTCATGCCGCAGTGGCCCTGAGGACCTGGTCTCGCGCCGTGACGCCGCGCTCCTGAATCAGAGGGGCGGGGCTGCTGGGGCCGTCTGCCAGGGTCACCTGGGCTCCCAGTCCCTGTGTGTGTGTGTGTGTGTGTGTGTGTGTGTGTGTGTGTGTGTGTGTGTGTTCGCATGTCTGTATGGTGTGCATGTGTGTGTGTGTGTGTGTGTGTGTGTGTGTGTGTGTGTGTGTGTGTGTGTCTGTATGGTGTGTGTGTGTGTGTGTGTGTGTGTGTGTGTGTGTGTGTGTGTGTGTGTGTGTGTGTGTGTGTGTGTGTGTGTGTATCTCTGTGCACTCAGCAGTGTAGGGGGTCCCTTGTGTGTAAAACTCTGGAGCAGCGTGTTATGCACTGTGAACTGACACTGAGAGGGTGACACAGAGCAGCCAGAGAGATGGGGGGAACAGGGGAGGGTTCAAGGGTCGGGATGGAGATGAATGAGGGAGGTGAAAGAGTGAGAGAAGCACAGGACTGGACACAGATCTCATGTCCACTCTCCCTGTGGAGAAGACAGCATTTATACAGGCTTTCTAAACCCTCTCTCTCTCCCTCCCTCTCTCTCTCTCCCTCTCCCTCTCTCTCTCTCTCTCTCCCTCTCCCTCTCTCTCTCTTTCTCTCCCTCTCTCTTCTCTCTGTCTCTGTACCTCTCACTTCGAGTTCTCTCTAGCTCCTTATCAATTCAATTCAAAGCTGCTTTACTGGCAGGGCAGATTTGCTGTGTTGCTAAAGCAACAAGACGAACAATAAATCAATTAATCAAATATAACCATACAAATGAAAAGAAAACACATATACATACAAGTTAAATTGATTAATAAATAACAATAATCAATCATACATGGTACAACCAGTGGTAAACTATAAATTGAATGATAATTAATTAACAAATTGTGATGCTGAATAAATACATTTCAATTCACTGTTGTTGCTGCAGCACAGGGCACTCACCGTGCCTCAGGGTGGGGCAGGGGGCCGCAGACTGGCCTGCCAGCAGGGCTGTGGGCGTCTCTCCCTGGGTGACTGACATTCTGCCTGTGCCAGTCAGCTGGATGAAATGTGGGAGGACAGAACTGATGTTTGAAATGGATATTTCCCTTCGCATGGGAGTCTTTAGTACATTTTAGAAGGAAGTGGATCTCTGTCTCAGCCTCTCCTGTGTCGTAGTGTTCACAGAGGCCTGCCAGGGTTGCCCGTGTCGTCCCATGGCCAGGCTGTGATCACTTAGGTGATATTTGGTCAGGATGTTCCTCTGTTCTGTATTTTTGACTGTGGTCAGATATTGTGCCAGGGTGTAATCTCTTTTTACGGTCAAATAGCATTCAGTTTTATTTTGTGATTTAGTGTGTTTCCCAGTCAGAATCAGAATCAGAATCAGATTTATTGGCCAAGTATGTTAGCACACACAAGGAATTTGGTTCCGGCCGTTGGTGTCTCTCAGCAGTACTGACAATATACATAACATACAGAGACAATATACAGATAATGTACATCTTATTTACAGACAAATTATACAATATACAAGCAATATACAGGTAATATAAAAGACAAAAAATATACATAAAGTGCAAGTGTGTGTGTTGGTGCAAGCAACAATAATGGCATAGCAATGTTCCAATAAGCATGTCTGAGGCAATATAATGTGGTTATTTATACTTTGGTTTACTCTTATTGGAATTATCATTGCAGTGCTCTCCTGAAGCTGGCTGTGGTGGTGTTGGCCTGCTCAGTGAGCTTCAGGACCAGCTGGCTGAGTGGACTCTTTCTCTCTGGTCCATCTTTGTCTGTCTTTCAGACTAGTTTGTCTTTCTTTGTCTCTGAGACTGGTCTCTCTGCCTGTTTTTCTGTCTGTCTGATGCTGGTCTCTCTCTGCCTGTGTCTTTGTCTGTCTAAGTGGTCTTTTTCTCTGTCTGTGTCAACGTCTCTCTCAGACTTCTCTGTGTGTGTGCGTCCCTCAGAGTTATCACTCTCTCCCACTCTGTGTCCCTGCCTCTGGTCTCTTTCTCAGTCTGAACCCCCGTGTTCATCCTATGTCTGTACACACTTTATCAGTCATGTACTTCCCCTGAGTGTGCAGCAGCATTTATCCTGAAAGAAAGGATGTGTTTATATATTATAATACTGGAGAGCAACTTGGAAAAGCTCACAGTGAGCTCATGCCTACATCTCCACGCTGTAATCACAGCCAGTCATTTCTCCCTTGCATCCGTGCAGTGGGTCTGAGGTGCAGATGGCTGCTCTATCAGAACTACTCTTTGCTTTGAACAAACAGTGCAATTCAAAGGGCATTTCTGAGTATATAAATCAACAGATGTTGCTGTTTTTTGGTGATTTTCCTAGCTGATCTGACAGCGCTGTTCCTCTCTTCACAGAACCTCAGGGTCTGGAGTGAAATTCCTGACCCTGGGAGCAGGGGGTGGAAGGCACTGCATTCACACACTACCCTCTCGGGCCTCATCAGTCTTTACCCTCTACTTTTTCAGTTCTCTCCCTCTCCTCCCTCTCTCTCTCTATCTTCATCTCCTTTTTATCTTTCTAATCTTTCTCTCTCTCCTCTCGCTCACTCACCTGTCATGCCCACACCAGTGTTTCTTTCTGCTTCTCTTCATTCTGCGCTAACTCTTCCCCTCCCTCCCTCATTCACAGTTTCTTTCTTCCTCAGTCTTTCTTCTTTCTTCCCTGTAGCTCTGCTCTCTCCACTGCCCCATGCCTCATGCTAGCAGAACCCCCCCACCCCCTGACGCCCCAAAAACACATGTGGCTGTCCTTGATGTTGGTACCCCTCCAAGGGACAGGTCCGTGATGGCGTTTGTTAGAGTCCCTGACGGCACGGCGTTACGTCATGCGTAGCATGAGGGACTGTGGGAAACGTCGCTGAAGTGCTCCCCTGCTGATGCCGGGGGGGGGGGGACAGGTTCTTCATTGAGAGGGCACGGCTGTGCCCTCGGGCGTGCTGCAAAGGGCAGCCACATGGGGGCAGCAGAATGCGGGCTCCGGCACTTTGTGCCGTGGCACCTGGGAAGGGTGGTCTGAAGGGCACTGCACTGAAAGCCGCCATGGAGACGGGAAAAATCCACCCTCCAATGGTGTTCCAGGCTGATGCTGACGTTTGGTCAGATGCCCTCATCCAGATGGACCTACAAGGCAAAGGTCCTGAAAACAAAAATCCAGGAACTGGCAGGAACAAAGGTACAGGCAGAAATGCACAGACCCCGTCTCCAGACGTCTCACAACCAAGAGTCTGGCTGGCAGGCTCATTGCGTCTTCGCTCAGCAAGCTGTAAAAAAAAAAAAAAAAAAACCCTTCATAAACTACAGAGGGATTGGTGCAGCTTCCTTCTGTGTTCATGTGTTCATGAGTTCTTGTGTTCATGCGTTCATGTGTTCATGTGTTCATGCCTCAGAGGCAGCAAGGAGAGGCCTCCCCCTATAGTCTCACTTGGCCCTTTAAGCTTTGACCTCATCTCCATTTTTCAGGTCCTAAGTGATAACAAGCGGGTTGGACGCAGGGAAGGCAGTTGGGGTCTCCTGCTGCTCTGTGCAGGGGCACAGAATGCCCTGTTTGCCTGCAGGGTGCGCGCCGGCTGCAGGGAGGCCGGAGATCTCCCCATCGCATCCCGCCTGATCCCGCGGACTCAGTGTGCGGTCGCTGTTTCACTGACAGTCTGGACAGCTTATCGTCAGACAGTTATGTCAGCATCTTTTGTCCTTTTTAAAGATAACTACAGTGTTTTTGCACTTGTTGAATGAGTGCAGAAACATGTCACAATAGGCAGGTACCGAATCACAATAGCAAAGGACAGCTCAGGGAAAGACTTCTCTGTCCTTGAGTCACCAGGTGTCTGCACAGAGCTATTGTTCTCACTGAAAATTTTCATTGCATTTGCACAAATTATTGGCAGATGCTGTTACCGAGAGCAGATTTACAAACCGTTATCACTGTGATGATGAGGTGCTGACGTTTTTTGTGCTTTGCCTCAGACGGGAGTCAGAGGATGACTTCATATGTTGAATGCAGACCAACGTTTTGGCCCGAGAGTGCACCCTTAAGGGACCGGTCTCCTGCTGGTTTCTTTCATCTAACGGAGGTCATCACCTGTCACCTGTCTCCATGGTGATCATCACCTGTCACCTGTCTCCATGGTGATCATCACCTGTCACCATGCTAGCACGCACCACTATCAGCAATTTAGTGAAATATGCAACATCAAACCCAAAGAAAGGTGTTTTGTTGGGCACCTCATCTCATTATGGCATAATTACGTGATGGCCTTTAGCCCTTCCGCCCCTCGGCTCAGGTGCTGCAGGTGGGCTGTGAGGTGAGCTCTCACCGCAGGTGGGGTGGTGTCAGGTGCAGCCGGAGCTCTGAGGTTCAGGACAGCCCGAGGGCGCCGTGTAGCTCCCGTCTGAAGGTCGCGGTGCTGGACGTCAGCGCTGGTCGGGCAGCTGGGAGCGCCTTCACTGAAGGAAAGGCCAGCGTTTCCCTGGAGATGAGGGAGCTCAGGACACAGTGAGCCAACGCTGCCATCTGGGCGCTTTTGTTGCTGAATCGAACAACTTTCCAGCCCTGTTCGGTGCCTTCTCTTTCTCTGAAAGCACCTAGCAGCAGGTCTCGCGCCATTCCTGATGGGATAGGGAACTTTGTGAAAAGCTGATCAGTGAAACGTGCAGACCCACCTGTTATCACACGCTGTAGACAGCCCCGCCTCTCCAGGAGCCAGTCCATTGATGTGTGTCCGAAAGAGGCCTGCTGCAGGCAGTGCTAATGTGACTCCATTTGCCATGAGCATGCATTTGCACACACACACACACACACTCACTCACTCAGACACACACACTCAGACACACACACACACACACACACACACACACACACACACTCACTCACACACACTCACACACACACACACTGACACACACAGACACACACACACACACACACACACACACACACATACACACTCAGACACACACACATGCAGGCAGGCATGAGCACTTGCATATCGGTGGAAGCTCCATCTTTTTAAGCTACGCCTTCACTGGCGATGACTCCCTGAACCTGCCCCCGGTGTGCAGGATTCGCCTCGCGGTGCCCAATCCTCACCGCATCGCCGTTTCCCGCCATTTCTCCGGTAACGGCCACATCCTCGGTCACGCCGCGGTGTTCAGCGCAGGACGCGGCCAGCACTTACACAGCACAGCACTGCCTTAGGAATTCATGTACAGTGAAATACAAGAGGAAAGAAACATAAAGACGATATTTTAATAGTTTGAAATCTGTTCATTTTTCCCACTTTCACAAGCTGTGCTTAATCTCATACAACTGAAAAAAAAACATTCACCCTAAAATACATACAAAACAAAATCTGATAGTTATTAAGTCAGATGTATAGATACTAAAACTGTCTGTGATAGTTATTTATATAATTTATCATTTATGCCAGTTATTTTAAAATTTTAAAATTTTGTATTTAATTGCATTTTGACACGTAGCATTTTAGCAAGAGACATTAGGATTTTAGCCTTTTTGGTTAGACATTTTGGTGAAAGTCTAATATACTGGAGTTTTATGATTTTATTGAAATTACATGAAGGCATATAACCCCCCACCCCCACCACACGATGCTTTCACAACATTTCAGCAAAGTTTGTAGCAAGGTTTGCTACAAAGTTTTTCAAATGTTACATGTTAGCTGGAGGCTGGAGGGACAGGGGAGGTCAGAGAATCGTCTGCTTTCTCCCACTGTCTAACATGGTGAACCCCTTCTGTCTAAAGGTTGTTCCTGTCAGACGGTCTGGGACTCAGAGAAACACTGCCCGACTCTCAAATGGCCAGGTTATTAGAGTCATTATACCCCATCAGGTAAAAGCCAGGTCTCTCGGTCAGTCTCTGAGGAGCACAGCCTTGCAGTGTGTCATTAGTGTGATGTTTATCAAATCATGGCATCAATAATATGATGAAATGGAAGCGTTAAACGGGTATGGCAGCTTAAAGCACTCACGTCTGGCTCTGATGTAGGTGTTCAGAGTGCGAGGGGCTGAAAGCAGCCACTGCTATTGTAACAGAGTAAAATGCACAACCTTTCAAAATGGCTGATGATCTCCAGAAACAGGCGTAGCAGGTGGAGCGGAGGGACAGTGATTGATTAGACAGGCAGCGCAGGTATGGACGCATGCATACACACCTGGTCAGGTGACGGAGACTCCTAGGCAGCAAATCATTCGTCACGACAGAACCACCCCAGAGACATTGATTCGTCAGTCAGCCCTGGTTTGGCGAACTCAAAGACTCCTCCTGGTTCTGGCCGGCAGCGTGTGGGATTCGAGGAGCAGGTGAGGCCATGCTCCTCAGGTGAGGTGAGAAGTGGCCCAGGTGTCACAGGTGTGAGAGAGGGCAGGACAGTGGCTCTATTTTCGGTAGAAAGGGAGCTTCGTTATATGAACTGTCACCGCAGGGAGCATTGATGTTGGGTTGCTTCTAAAAGACCTTTTCAGAAACGATGTCTCTATTCAGCAAGGCCCTTGGCCCTTGTAGGGCGTTGTTACTGAGTGTGTGTGTGTGAGTGTGTGTGCGCGTGTGTGCGCACGCGCATGTGTGTGTGTTGTCATTGATGGAGAAAACCATGATAAAGCTGTCAGCTATCATCTTTAGCAGGTAGCCTTTCCAAAATATGTTGATCACAAATGATACGGTGACAGAAAAACAAAAAACATAAGTGTTTTTGCTGTTCCTGGCTGTTTGAGATAGAGTTTCTGAGTGTGTGTGTGCGTGCATGTGCATGCGCGTGTGTACGCGTGTGTGTGCATGTGTGTGCGTACATGCGTATGTGTGCGTGCGTGTGCGTGCGTATGTGTGTGCGTGCGCGCGTGTGTGTGTGTCGCGTGTCTGGGTGTGTGTGTGTGCGTGTGTGTGTGTGTGTGCGTGTTGTCATTGATGGAGAAAACCATGATAAAGCTTTCATAACTTGCTGTTATTGCAGTAATCTGTGCTGTTTTTTAACACTGTGTTGCTTAGCACTGCAGGGATTCATGTAGTATCGTATAGCGATCATGTGATTGTTTGTTCGTTTTCCGCATTGGTTAGTTTCGTGAGTGCATTTTAACTGCTGCTCTGATTAGCTGGGACTTTTTCTCCCTCCTCTCAGCTGGGGCAACTGGGTCAGGGTGTGTGCAGTTTCGGATGGTGTGGACCTTGTTGTTTCTATGGGACTAGGCTAGGTGCCACTTTTGAATGCTGTTGTTGTTGCGTTGAGCTTTATTGTGTTTTAGCAGTGTGTTGCCAGGCACTGCAGTGATTCATGTGGAATTGTATGACATGATTGTTTGCTGTTTGTTTTTTTTTTTTTGGTTGATTTCATGACTGAATTTTAATTGCCAGTCTGATTGGTTAACAGATTAGGCTTACCTTTATGTGTGCGTGTGTATGTGTGCGCATGTGTGCGTGTGTGTGTTGTTTGTGTGTGTATTTGTATTATAAAGCAGACAGGCTGTGGCTCTGCATTTGTGAATATTCATCTGCGCTCCAGTCCTGGATTACGCTTCACAGATTCCATGTGCAGTAATGTCTCACTGCTGTTGGGTACTTCCGAGGCCCCGCCCACTCGGAACACTGAGAGCTGTGCCCAGCAGAGGACACCTGGGTCAGGTATGCCCAGACCACAGTCGTGACAGATAACGCTCACCCGTCCCACTGCACGAGCTGTGCCAGGCTGCCAGCTTTGCCTCTTCCTGGTGCCAGCCGGGCTCCAGCTCTCAGGGATGTCAGTGCAGGTGGTTGCATGATTATGTAACATGCAATTAAGGCCTTACACGTGTTGGTATGAATTTGTACACGTAAATGGAGTTCTCTTTATTGAAGAAAACTACCTACCTCTCTCACAAGGCTGCCATCAGGACTCTCACACCATCTGATTGGTTTAGCAGAAGTGATATAAATACCAGTGTATGCAGGAGACGGGATGAAATGAAGGACCGCCAGTGGACACCCTCATGTACGCTGTGGCATACAGTAAACATCTTGCCAGATTTGCTCTAAATAAAAGGAGGCAAAGTTTTGAGGCTGCAGAATGGTGGTGCATTTTTACTGCCTGAGAAGCAGACGCTGGAGTTAGCTTTCAGGGGGATGTTAAAGGAGCTTTCTATCCCGATCCATCTCCCACACCTGCCTCCCTCACCTGCCTCCCTCACCTGTGTGTGTGTGTGTGTGTGTGTGTGTGTGTGTGTGTGTGTGTGTGTGCGTGTGTGCGTGTGCGTGCGTGCGTGCGTGTGTGTGTGTGTGTGTGCTTGTGCGTGTGCGTGTCTGTGCGTAGAGAGTGGGTTGAGAGAGTGAGGTGTCATTAGAAGTCATGATCAGTGTCTCACTAGAGGGCCATCTCCAGCTTTCATGTGGCAAAATGGCTCATTGACCTCCTGGATGCACTCGACAGACCACTCTGTCCAAATCCATTCATAGAAGTAGTTTAATTATTGTCAGGTGTTGTGTAATAAAAACAGTTCTTGGTAAATACTGTAGAGGAAGCCCCTGGTTAATGACTGGCTGGACTGGACTGAGAGGGATGCCAGATTGTGTCAATCATTGCCTGTTTTGGAAAACCTGGAGAGATGGAGGGTTTTACTATAGTTTTATTCCTGGCAACCACATTCTCTATCTCTTGTGTTTCTCTGTGTCTATCTTTTAATACTGTTAAATTCAATGGTGCTGCATTGGCTGGGCAAACTAAAGCATGAAATGCAGTTAGCTAATTAAATAAATCTGTATAATACAATTTAAAACACAAATACATTTGAATAAATATTGACAAGGGAAGCATAAGTAGACATATTAAAGAGTTTTTTCATTTACATTTACATTCATTCATTTGGCAGATGCTTTTATCTAAAGCAACTTACAAGTGAGGCAGAGTACAACACAAGCAAAAAACCACAAGGAATCATACACTGTATGACTCTTTCGCTCTCTCTTCTCTGTATTTTTCATGCTTTCTCTCTCTCTTTATTTCTTTCTTTCCCTCTCTCAGTTTCTACCTTGTTCCCCCACCACTTGGGAAGGACTGAACTCACAACTTGTTCAGGGACAATAAAAACTCATCCAAAGAGAACAGAAAACCCACCCAAGGACAACTGAGAACTTACCCAGAGGGTGAGCTGATTGAGAATTTACCACTGAGATCAGTGCTCACAGGACAGGGCATCCAGCCCCATCATACTGATCTGAGATCAGTGCTCACTATACTGAGCAGGGCTGGCCAGCCCCACTATGCAGTCAGGAGAACCAAACTTCAAATTGAGTAAAATAAGTGTATGTATGGCTGACAGTATAATACAATTTAATAAAGCAATGTATGGTAATATAATGTCAGAACATTTAGTATAATGTAATTTATGCTAATTAAATATAATGTAATATAAGGTGCTAAAGTACAATGTAAGTTAACGTAATATAATGGAAAGACAGCTCTGGTGCTGCTCTACTGCTGCCAGCCACTAGATGGAGCCCCGTTTTTCCAGAGTCAGAAACTTAAGGACCCATTTGTTTTGATTTCCTGGGAACATTTACAATGACATATATGCAAATCTTTGAAAATGAAAATGGCTGTGCTGAATGAAAAACACATTTT
Source organism: Megalops atlanticus (assembly GCA_019176425.1). Lineage (NCBI taxonomy): Eukaryota > Metazoa > Chordata > Actinopteri > Elopiformes > Megalopidae > Megalops > Megalops atlanticus. The sequence continues at coordinate 29,377,797 of CM032893.1, forward strand.
CTGGTATGAATACTTGTAAACGATAGATGATTAGCTTTTCAGTTCATATGGATATCATTACAGTGTATAGCTGTCGATGCAGTTCTCTGTGTCGCTGCTCATAAAGGATAGATTGATATCATTGCAGCATGTAGCTGTTGTTATGGTTCTCAGTGTCAGTGTTTGTGAAGGATAGATGGATATCATTATGGGGTATAGCTATCCTTATAGTTCTGTGTGACTGCAAGTAAATGTTGGTTGGCTGTTATTACAGTGTATAGCTACCATTACGGTTCTCAGTGTCACTGCTCATAAAAAATAGTTGGATATTTACAATATATAGCTATGATTCTCAGTGTGACTCTGAGTACAGGATATATCGATATCATTGATATCATTACTGCATATAGCTATCATTTATGGTTCTCGGTGTGACCGTATGTAAATGGCGGATGGTTACGGTTACAGTGTATAGCTATGGTTACGGCTCTCCGTGGGGCTGCTGGCAGCTCGGGGTGGCCTTCCCTTACCCTCCCCTCTGTGCGTTCCTGCCTGGTGTCTGCCCCGAGGCCACACCGGGCCTTTCTCCCGCCCCGCGCTTCTCTGGCCGTACCCCTCGATGGCGCTGCGGCCCTGCCCGGTGACTGCAGAGGGCTCGTGCCTGCGGAGCTGCGGGTTTGATTCCCACGCGGCACACAGCTGCTTCGCTGTTTGAGCGAGGTTCTTACCCTGTCCTGCTTCAGTACGAATTCAGCCACACAAACGGATGGAATGTGAAACCTTTTTGTTTTTTTTTTAAAGACATGTACGATAGCGTGCCCTAAAGAAGCGTGTCGCCCAGGAGCATAAATAACACGATGTAATCACACAGTGATGGGTGAGACTGACGCTCACGCAGAGATAAATCATTTTAAACTACCATTACACAGTGTTAGACAATGGTGTGAATGCATGCATACGTGTGCGTGTGTGTGTGTGTGTGTGTATGTGTGCATGTGTCTGTGTGTGTGTGGGTGTGTGTGTGTGTGTGTGTGTGTGTGTGTGTGTGTGTGTGTGTGTGTCACATTAGTTCTTGCTACTGTTATTACCCAGGCTACTGGCCCATTGAGAAGTTCCCATTGCTTTTGTTTTGAAGAGGCATTGTCATGAGCGAAAAGAAAGGAGCAGCCAATAATAATCACAGATGAGTGGCGTCCGTTGCTTTCAAGGACAGCGGCCACGCACTGCAGGGTGTCACTCTTTCAGCCTTCCACTCTGCTGTCTGAACCTGTTGTTAATGAGGGACAGCACCACCGCCAAGTGCATATTACCACACTTCTCAGAGTCAGGTGGGGGGCTCAGCTCCTCGCAGCTGATTGGCTCTCACGCATAGTGACTGAAAGAACAACTGCATGAAACTGAATGGAATTGAATTAAAGTCAATGAATTTGAATTGAACTGGCGGCAGCATGTAGCATCCTGGTAAATAGCTGGGCTCACACCCGAAAAGGTTGCTGGTTCAATTCCCCACCAGGGTGCTGCTGCTGTACCCTTGGTCAAGGTACTTAACCCAGAACTGCCTCAGTAAATATCCAGCTGTATAAACGGATAACATGTAAAAAGGGTAACCTATGTAATAATGTAATGGTATGGTAATGGTAATAATGGTAATAATGTAATGCAATGAATTAATCTATTCACTAAGCAGGCACCGTAAAGTTGGGTATGAGAGCCAGTGGGGTCGGACGCATGGCTGGAGAAGGCAGATGATTTCAGTCAGCAGGTCTGCCTGGCTTCTCTCCCCGTTGTTTTCCGGGGTGGAGTGTCCCCGAGTCGCTCAGTCACTGAGCGCGCTCACTGCCTCTCCTCCACGGAAGCTCGTTGCTCTGTGTGCCGCAGGTCCATTCTCAGTGCTCCTGGGGGGTGGGGCACGTCGGTGTCAGCAGGGGTCAGCGGTGTCCCCGGGGGTGACTCCAGGGGCGTGTCCACACCCCTAAACTGCCCTTCCCCTTTTCCCCCATCCCCCTGTCACCATCCGCCCCCGTGTCCTCTTTATTTGACCTCTGGGCCTTATTTGGCAGGGTTTGAGGGTGCTGTCCACACGGTCAAATAGTCATGTACTGACTCCACGCCAAGACCAGAACTCAAATCCTTGCTTTCTCTCATTCCAGTTCCCCAGTTTGTTTACTGTGCCTGAAGGGAAGATCTTTATTTACCCCAGAGGTTTATTTTCTCTCCCCTGAGAGCTCTGCTTTTCTGCCCTCTGGGTCAGTGTTCTGGTTCCACTCCTGAACCTTGTTGGTGTCCCCAGAAACACACGTCTTGTCATTGGGGCTAGCTACGTGCTCGCTCACAGGGCACGTCAAACGCGCATCTGATTGGGTGCTGCTTCGTGCTGCCTGAGGCCTGGCCATGGCCTGGGCATTGAAAGGGCAGAGATGCTGTTATCCGGCTGAGGACCCGACGGCTGCCCACACAGGTGCCTGATCATCCACTGTGGCCCAGAATTATCCCCTAAACCGTGTGCGAGCGTGGATTTTCCATTCTTTTTGCATGCCATCAGTGGCCAACGATAGGGTTACCGTGAGATTTATCCTGTGGAGGTCCTACAGTCCATACTGAGTTCCCCTGTAGGAGGTTTCGCTGCAGTTTGAACTACTCGTTTGGTTGATTTGCTCCAGCAGAGAGACAGAAAATGAATGCCTCTCAAACAGACACTGTGCTCTGCATAAATATCTACTCTACATATGCACCTGCCCTAAGCATCCACCACCATGACAGTGATGGCAATGATGAAATAAGATGCTTACTAGAGCAGGACTGAAGAGGATACAATGGCAGGAGAGGTGTGAAATATTCTCTGTTGCTCTCTGTCTTTTTCTCTCTCTCTCTCTGTCACTGTCTCTTCCTCTCTCTCTCGTTTGCCTTTCCTCCCTCCATCCCAAATTAACATTTGCGCTACTACACATGACCTTAAAAAGTACAGTAGCACCAAAGCAAATCTTCTTATTCTTTAGCCAGACAAGATTCAGGTAATGAATAAAAGTTTTTAAAAAAATTATACACATAAGAGCAAAAACCACAGAAATAACCCCCTGTGTGTCTCTCTGTAAGCGATAACATAGACATGGCTGAGTGGTTACCCAGAGTCCTTCAGCCTGTGACAAGAAGCAGACCCCCCCCATCCACTCGTTTTCTCTCCCTCCCTCTTTCAGTTATCTCTTTAGAGCTGTCATTCCTCGATGGCTTGGGCCGCAGCTTCTGACAGCCTCTAACCCGCCAATTTACCGCCATCCTGGGAGGAAACCCCGTTTACGTCCTTCTGCAGCTCGCACCCAAACAAAACGCCCCGTGCCGGGGGTGTTGCTGGGTCGCTGGGCTCCTAGTAACCTCGTCAGATTATTTGGTGGCTTAATGGCCCTTGAAGAGACGCAGAGGAAATGTGTGAGACCCTGCTGAGCTGAGTCGCCCCCGGCGCTGCAGCGAGGTGACCTGTCGGATTGCCGGGATTTTTGGGAGGATCTCTTCAGACGTTGACTTCATTCAGACATTGGAGACAAACCGTTTCAGAGGACAGGGTTCCTTCTGAATGTCTACAATCTAACAGGTCCTATTCTTAAGAAAATATCATGTGATTATTCAGCAAGGTTTATTAATGTATATATGCAAAAAATCCACTGGTTTGTACGTAACAGCGTAACATTACATGTCACTCAATGAAATTATTTATTTAATTGCACATTCCTCGTTGATATTCAATGAAGTAAATTAAGACAAATTTCAAGTTGAAATTATGCAGTCTGTGAACTGAGCATGACCGTGAGCACGTTTGTCCTCCATTAAATCAGTTAAATCAGTGCCCTCAGGATGGTGCTGTCCTTGACCAGCTGCAGTGAGCCTCGTTAATGAATGGTCGTCCAGACCAAAATAGTCACCTCCAGAATGGATTGCATGGAACTCACTGCGGTGGGCTTAAAGATTTACAACCCCCTTCCCAGGTGAACCCACTGAGCGCTTGCTTCAGTCTGGTTAATTATTGTACCTGCTCTGTGCACAGCGCAGTTACATGTGAGTAGGGCAGGGTGTCAGAGTGTGTGTGTGTGTGTGTGTGTGTGTGTGTGTGTGTGTGTGTGTGTGTGTGTGTGTGTGTGTGTGTGTGTGTGT
>CM032893.1:29389418-29396918 GCA_019176425.1 Megalops atlanticus
AGCTAATGCACTGCCTTCCTGACTGTTCTGCTCTGTCTGAGCTCCTCTTTGAAGTCCTTCCATAATCACACAGGGTGCTTATGTATAATGGAAGCCCCGATGCTCAGAGGTATTTGTTCAGTGGTATGATATGCTACTTACACATAATGTCCTCAGAACCAAGCTGGGAAAAAATGCACAGCCTTTGTCCTGTAGTTAAATAAGAGGTTGATAGAGTTAAGTCAAGGGGAAAATTATAGCTGTTACCCAGCTTCTTCTGATGGATAAGCTCCTGGCCCTTCATAATGTGGTGTGTAGATACCAGAGCTCTCTCTGTCATGCTGTACAGATCATAGTCTAAGTGGTTATAAAAACACACACATTTCCATATTTTAGGTTTCGCTTTCAGTGAAATTTGAATCTGAAGATTTTTGTGGTTATGCTTTTACTGAATAAAAGTGCTATATAATAATGTTTGGAAGGCTTCAGTCTCACCAACACCTGTGTAATTACACTGTACCTGTGCAGGGATAGGTGTGGCCATTGCATACATACACAGCCCTACACGGCAATCACAGGTATGAAATCTGTTTTCAGCTGGTGTGATCACCCATGTGTTACTACCACTCTGTGGTTACGTAAGTGCGTGAGTGAGAGGAAACCAGTCATAAGAGCTGAGAGATCTGTTTAATCACACCATTGCAGGACCTGTGAGTAACTGTTGTGACTTTAACTTGTTGCTTATTCATGGGTCACAGATTAAAGCGTTCAGTCCTTATATCTACTTATCTCTTAATCTGGAGTGGCTGGGCTGCCCATGGGTGCAGGTCTGATTTAACCCATCCATATATTGTAAAGATCAGCAGGTCCCTGCCGGCAGTGGCAGTGCTCCTTTGAGCGTTGACCCCGGTTTAAACAGGACTGTAAGGTGGAGGTCAACGCTCACTGCAGGTTACGCTACACATCCTGTCACACAGTCACATGGGCACTTACACTTACACAGTGCTCTCATTACTTTTAATAGCTTGAATGTTGCTCACACGCAATTGCAAACTCTCAAAGAGGGTGTTACGTATGTGCAATTACACTGGCCACAGTGAGCTTCAAGCACTGCAGTTACTATGTAATAATGGGTATGTATTCAGTAGATATGCCTGTTCGGGTACAGTGTGATTATACAGGTACAGCCAGGATCCCCATTGTCTCTGTGGGACCGAGGTGCCGTTGTGTTTTCCTCAGGGTCATGCTGAAAGCTGAAGCTGTCCCTGTGTGCTCTTCTTTACTGTATTAACCGTAGAAGCTGTCCCTGTGTGCTCTTCTTTACCATATTAACCGTAGAAGCTGTCCCTGTGTGCTCTTCTTTACCATATTAACCGTAGAAGCTGTCCCTGTGTGCTCTTCTTTACCGTATTAACCGTAGAAGCTGTCCCTGTGTGCTCTTCTCAGGTGCTGGGAGAGGAATGTAAACATGGGATACTGGTGGATCATCCGTTTCCCGATACTGCTAGCAGTCCTGGTGAGCTCCACATTCTGCACCCTCTGTGTTTTCCCCACAGACCCCACCCCCCCCCCCCTCTCTCTCCCTCTCTCTCTCCTTCCCTCTCTCTCTCTCTTTCTTGTGTCTCTTCTCTCTGTCTGCCTCTGCCTCATTCAGTTTCAGTTCAGTCTGTAAATATTCTAAATATCAATGTAAATGTAAAGCACCCAGATTAATCATTCAAAACACAACTAATACATATACATTAATACAGACACCAAGCCATTCCTGCTGTTAGTCCTTGTTTATGGCCATTTATTTTCCCACCTTTTCTGTTCTGTCTCTCTCTCCGCCTCTCTCTCTCCTTACCTCACTCTCTCTGACTCCATGTGACTCTCTCTCTCAATTTTTTTGTTCAGATTCAATTTAAAGCAGGGCAGACAATTGCTGTGTTGCCAAAGCAACAAGATGAACAATACATCAATTAATCAAATATAACCATACGAATAAAAAAGCATATATACATACATCTCTCTCTGTCTTTCTGTGTGTGTGGGTGTCTGTGTGTGTGTGTGTGTGCGTGCACACGTGTGTGTGTGTGTGTGTGTGTGTGTGTGTGTGTGTGTGTGTGTGTGTGAGTGAGTGGTGAGTGTGTGTGTGTGTCTGTGTGTCTGTGTGTGTGAGTATGTGTGTCTGTGTGTGTGAGTATGTGAGTGAGTGAGTGAGTGAGTGAGTGAGTGAGTGTGTGTGTGTGTGTGTGTGTGTGTGTGTGAGTGTGTGTGTGTGTGTGTGTGTGTGTGTGTGTATTTCTGCCTCTCTCTGAGTCTCACAGTGGCGACAGTGAGTTCATTAATCAGTCTGTGGTGTGGTGTGTGAGGGTGTGAGTGTGGTCTGTTCCTGTGAGCTCAGGGCTCCGTGCTGCAGGCCCCTGCAGCTTCCCGTGTGACTCATTATTAACGAGCACACGGAAACCACACAGAAAGCTTACATTACAGATTTAAAGAGAAAGCGTTAGTCCTGTGCCTTTTCTCCAGCCGTCCAGGGACAGGGCTCTGTGGGCAATGCCTCCCCATTGGTCCCTCACAGCTCTGTGTTTATGCTTTTTTTTTGCTTTTCATTGAAGTCCTTGTGGATGACAGTCGTAATGAGCACAGCAGTTGAACAGTGAGGATTAGAATAAGCGTAAAGCCTGCAGGGAGAGCTGAACTCTGCTGAGTTACGCCGCACGGTGACGCCTGTGGTTCTGCTCCGCTGGGCACGGATCTCACAGGAATTCCTGTGATTCCTGTGTGTGGGGTCAGACATCGTTAAGAACCTCTGTTTCCTGCCCTTCGGCCGCCTTGTCCCTTCGAGAGCGCTCCTCTTCCTGTGTCACAGGAACTCTGAGCTACCCCCCACCCCAAAAAAAACACACCACTTTCATAGCTGCCCCCGTTTTTAACGTGTGTGTGTGTGTGTGTGTGTGTGTGTGTGTGTGTGTGTGTGTGTGTGTGAGTGTGAGTGTGAGTGTGTGTACGGGGAAAAAAGGAAAAAAAAGAGATGCAGCGAGAGGCTCCCGGTTTTTTGAAGATTCCATGTTTATTAAAAATAAGTAAACTTCTTTGTCTTTTTGTGTTATTTCAATATGCTAAACTATTGCATAAGGGAGATGCAATAAAGGAATTGAGCATTTTTAATAAAAATCATATGTTGCTGAACAGTTAAAATCAGTTTCCCTTGCAACAGAGAATGTACCTTTTCACCATGTGTTATCAAAACTCAAGTCATCAACCAGTCCAGACAGGTTTCACTCCCATCTCTGTGTCCTTACGGCCACTGTGGCCCCACCACACATCACACAGACAGGCCTGCTGTGCTCGTCCCCTGTATCTTGTAATAGCACCAGTGTTGTGCATGAACGCGTTAAAAGAGCGCGTTCGTTGAACGTGCTCATTTTTCCGGTGAACGGTGAACTTGAACGTATCCGTTTGCAACTAAAGAACGTGAATTTCAGCCCGTTCAGGTTTGCGTGAGATTCGGAATCCTTGGGTGTGTTAAAGTTACTGCTTGATAAATAAACACGGACGGCGTGTGCAAATGTCCCACGCGTAACAATCACTGCGCATGTATTCGTACACATAAAATTGTCCCTGGAGCAGCTCATTTAAAAAATGGAAGAAATGAACTGGGACTGTGAACTTGTTCAAAATTCAGAATTGTGAACTATGAACGTGAACTTGTTCATTTTAATCTGTGTGAACTGAACTTTGAGCTTGCTCTTCTGATGTGTGAACTTGCACAACACTGAATAGCACTTGGTCTGGAGCTTTGGCCCTCAGAACTGGCTTCTCTGGAAGTTGCAATGCCAGGCACAAAGGTGCACAGACAGAGAGAAAGGGAGAGATGAAGACTGAGAGGAGGGGACGAAAGGAGGGAAGGAGAGAGACAGACAGAGAGGAGGACAGGAGAGGATGAAAGGAAAGAGAGAGATGGAGGAGGGAGCTAAGGAGGGAAGGAGTGTGACAATGTTATAATAACAATTTTAACATTCCACCTTTTATGTCTGAAAAATCCTGGTTAAATATGACTAAACATTTAAAAATAACAGATTTGAAGGTGAAAAGTTGACACCATGTTCAACACGCCTACTGTGCCTGACACTGAAGGCTGTCAGATCGGTGAGCCCGTGTGTTAGTCAGGGACAGCCAGGGCCGCAGGGTTATCAGCAGGGCTCACTCCCCCTGTTCATGGCCCTGAATGTGATGTGGCAGCCATGACCCCCCCTGCGAGGGCGCTGTCCCTCCACCATCCAACAGGGGCAGCAACACAGATGCTCCACACTGCGGCACCTGCGTGAAGCTGCTTCACTGCGGTTTGTGTATGCAAAGCTCAGTCAACACACACAGCGCAGTCCACTTAACACTGCGTCAGAGTTAGCTAACACACACAGCGCCGTTCACTGAACGCTGCGTCAGAGTTAGCTAACACACACAGCGCTGTTCACCGAACGCTGCGTCAGAGTTAGCTAACACACACAGCGCCGTTCACTGAATGCTGCGTCAGAGTTAGCTAACACACACAGCGCTGTTCACTGAACGCTGTATCACAGCTACTGTGGCAGTGTAGTATAGTGATGGGGAGCGGGGTCGTAACCGAAAGTTTGCTGGTTTGATTCCCCCGCTGGGGCACTGCTGCTGTACCCTTGGGCAAGGTACTTAACCAAGAATTTCCTCAGTAATTATCCTGCTGTATAAGCGGTTAACATATCAAAAAAGTACCCTATGTAAGTCGCTCTGGGTAAGAGCTTCTGCTAAATTACAATAATGTACTATAAAGTAACGCTGTGTCAGAGTTAGCTAGCACACGAAAAGCACTGTCCACTTAACACTGTGTCACAGTTAGCTAATGCGCACAGCCTTGGCCTCTCGGTACCATGCTATGAGTGTTGGGGGGATGTTAGTGGTGCATGTTGGGTTACTGCACAGCACAGATTGGGTCTCATTCTCTCTGTCGCTCTCCCTCTCTTTCTCTCCCTCAGATCAATTTCTTCATCTTCATTAGGGTGATCAAGATCCTCATGTCCAAGCTGAGAGCCCACCAAATGAGGTACACAGACTACAAGTTCAGGTGAGTGGCGCCCCCTGCTGTACCTATTGCTTAATGCTCAGACTGACTATTTTCTCCACATGTGCCCTTTGCTGTGCTTCTCTCCTCTGCTGCCGCTGCCTCTCTGCTCTTACACTTGCCAAACCCCTGACAGCCTCCCTCAAACCACACTCATATTCAACTGAGCTTTACTGGCTGCTGTGATCATTAAATACAGTATTGCCAAAGTATTGATTTCGAGTTAATAAAAAAAACACAGTAATAACACTAGACTAATAACAAAGAAGAAGAAACAATCCTTTCAGCCTCGCTTGATAAACAGAGACCCTGCTGTCACTGTAACTTTCCAAATGTAATGTTTCTGTTTAGGGACTGATAGCAGCAAATATAAATTTTCTTCATCTCTCTCTGTCCATTTTCCATCCACTTCTTAACATCCTCTATTTTAAATGCACATCTTTTCCTTTCTCTTTAACTGTCCTTCATTTTGCTTCTTTCCCTTCCCTTCTTCCTCTCTCATCTCCCCTCTGTCTGTACTCCTCCTCTCTCTCTCCCTCCCTCTCTCTCTCTCTCTCTCTCCCTCTCTGTCCCAGGTTGGCTAAGTCCACTCTCACCCTCATCCCTCTGTTGGGGATCCACACCATCCTGTTTGCCTTCGTCACAGACGAGCAGGCTCCAACTGGCCCTCTTCGTCTCACCAAACTCTTCTGTGACCTCCTGCTCAACTCCTTCCAGGTCAGTTCGCACGGCCTCTGACCCAACACACGGCTCACTGTGGTGTAGTGGCTTCATCTGTGCCCTGAAAGGATGTTCCAGCAGGACAAAACAACAGCATAGGACATTTTGGAATTAAAGTTTTTTCAATTCTAGATGAAATGTACACCTGAATTTCAACAAACACGCAATCTAACACACCTGAGAACTGACACTGACTCCCACCCTGACAAACTCACACTGACTCCTGACCTCTCAAGAGTCAGAACCATCCGGACTCACTGTGACTCAGAGTCAGAGCCAGCCAAACTCACTCTGACTCCGACCAGACTCTGATTCACACCCTCTCCTTTCTCTGCTGGTTACCACGGGCGAAACAGAGGCAGCAGTGGCATGATAAAGTGTCATTTTGTTTTAGCTGACTGTCAGCTGTCCGTCTGTGCAACGTCACTATGGTAACGGCAGTTTCAATCCACAACTGAAAGCACTCAGCAGAAAGAGTTAAAGGAGGGGACCAGCTGTGCCCAGCTGCAGGAGGGCGCGGTGGACTCCAGGGTGGCCTCCCTCACAGTCTGGACAATGTTTATGCATTTTTGTAGCACTGGAATCAGTGGAGGCCCATGTGTCCAAACTCGCACCCCAGGCATGTGTGAAACCCCCTCCCCCCACAGTCATGTGGCACTGTCAGTCACGCTGACTGGGACAGGAGGGCGTGGCCTGGGGACTGGGGGGGCGTGGCCTGTTCTCCTGGGGCTGCAGGGAACACGGGGAAGACCTGCCTGTTTTTCTCATGACGCTGCCTCTCCCTGCAGGGTCTGCTGGTGGCCATCCTGTACTGCTTCGTCAACAAAGAGGTGAGAGTCCCCAGAACACCTGTACCTGCACACACACACACACTCACACACACACACACACACACACACACACACACACACACACACACACACACACACTCACACACACACACACACACACACACACACACACTCACAGACACACACACACACACTGTGCCTTGAACAAGATGGACACCCAGTCAGGGAACAACTTCTAATAAAGGGCAGAAGTGAACAGCCTTCTACCAAATTTCTAGAACTGCTTCAGACACCAAAAGCAATTTCCTACATACAGACAGCAGGGTCATATGTATTCTCTCCCTCTCTCTCTCTCTCCTTCTCTCTCTCTCTCTCCCTCTCTCTCTCTCTCTCTCTCTCTCTCTCTCTCTCTCTCCCTCTCTCTCTCTCTCTCTCTCTCTCTCTCTCTCTCTCTCTCTCTCTCTCTCACTCTCTCTCTCTCTCTCTCTCTCTCTCTCTCTCTCTCTCCCTCTCTCTCTCTCTCCGTCCAGGTGCAGTCAGAGCTGCTGAAGAAGTGGAAAAGGTGGAAGCTGGGGAAGGACATAGAGGAGGAGTACAGACACACCCACAGCCAGACAGCCCACATCAAGAGCAGCAACCTGCTGACTCACCAGCCCCACCCCTCCGACTGGCCAGACTCCACCCCCTCCTCCGGCGGCCACGAGGAGAGCCGCCACCTGGTGGCCGAGTGCCAGAATGGCACGGGCAAGAACGAGCGCGTCCTGCGCTTCCCGGTCCTGCCACACGATGGCGCCACCAGCTGCACCACGCTGATGGAGGGCATCTCTCTGGAGGACAGGCCGCAGAGTCACGAGGCCCCACCACAGGCCGCCAGCGAGAGCAGCCTCTGAGCCGGAGGGGGGAGGAGGCGTTGGGGTCGGGTGTGGGGGC
>CM032893.1:29401918-29424418 GCA_019176425.1 Megalops atlanticus
AGGTAGATATGTATTTTACTCTCAGCATAAATATTATGCCTGGCAAGTTCACTTATGCGTACATCATTGACATACGTTGGCGTAATACCAAGCATTATGGTAGTGGGCGGTCTGGGACACAGACTGTCTCTCAGCCTGCCAGCGCTGCTGCCAGGGCTGCTCTGTACCCACAATGCATCTGAAGCAGGACTGAGAACGCTCGCCTCTCTTTACCTGCTGCGTTCAGACCTGATGCACCTGTGCCGTTACTTCACAGCCCTCTGCCCAACAGCAGCTCAGCAGAACTCCCAGTTTACACCTCAGCTTGAGTATGTAATGAGAACATTCAGTTTGCTCTAGAAGACACCAAGTTGCTCTGAATGTGAGAGGAAAGAAAAGAAAACAAACAGTCACTCCAGACCGGCACAGAATACTGTAATAACAGTAAGATCAAATACACCAAATATGCCAAATGACTCTTGGAAAACCAAGGTGATCAGGCCACAAATATCAGGTCAGGTTTGATTATTCTGCCATTTTTTGCAGATTGCTGTGGGATTGACCTAGTGCTACTTCTTTATGCTGACTACCTGTAAAGACCAAACAACGTTCTTTATTTATCAGTCTTTTCTCGAGAGTAGTGTGAGTACTGTGAACGGTTCAGCGCGTAGCGTTTGGGATCTAGTGCAGCTAAACCCTTTCCCTCACGTTCTGTGCTAGACCCGAAATCTCTTCACTCTCATCTGCCCTCCGCAGGGTCTCTCTCCCTCCCTCATGGGGCACTGTGTCAGCTAGGTCTCCGATACGTCTGAACATCACGCATCTCAGCTCCTATGAGGAACCTTCAGTCTCATGCCCTTGGAGTGTTTGTCATTCTTTTCTCTCACAGTTGTGTCACTGTAATATTGATATATATATATATATTGTGCTGTGCCAAGTGGGACATACAGACGGATGTTGCAGGACTTCCTTGCTGTACATGAATATGTTATTTGTGTCCCATTCGCTGGTGGAATTGTTTTAAAAGTATGAAAAATAAAATGTACAAAGGGAATTGCTCATACACTCACACAGCCTATTTGATTTGTGTGTGTGTGTGTGTGTGTGTGTGTGTGTGTGTGTGTGTGTGTGTGGGGGCTATGTGTATGTGCGTGTGACCATATGTGCATGTTTATGTGCTCATGTGTGCACATGTGAGTGTGTGTGTATTTACATGTGTGTGCACACTTTGGCTGTAAGTGCAAGAAATGGGCAACACATTTTTTCAGATGTCAAAACGTATCATTCTGTGCAAGTGTTGTAACTGCTGTCAAATTCATGCATGTGATTGTATACATGCCATCGGTGCATACATTGGAACAACGTGTACACAGGACAGCAGTGTAGTGGTAAGGAGCAGGGCTCGTAACCGAAAGGTTGCCGGTTTGATTCCCCACTGGAACACTGCTGCTGTACCCTTGGGCAAGGTACTTAACCCACAACTGCCTCAGTAAATATCCAGCTGTATGAATGGATAACATTGTAAAAAAACCGTAACCAAGGTAAGTCGCTCTGGATAAGAGCCTCTGCTAAATGTCAGTAATGTAATGTAGTAGTTTTCTCTGTGGTTGTGTCTGTTCTTTGAGCAGAGCCTCTTCCCCATGGCTGCTCCTCTCAGTCTGTGCATTTTAGATAAATAACACTAAGAGCTTGTGTTAAATCCACTGACACATTATGCAAATGCCTGTCGTAAAGGTACTTTATGCCCTTTAAGTATCTTTAGAGCCCAAGGCCTGTGTTTTACAGAGATAATTGGAGGCAGATATTAAAGTGACATGATGATGATGATGATGGTGATTATTATGGAGTAATCGGCCGTCTTGTTCATTTTTGTCCATGTTATTAGTGCTAATGTTCACCTGCAATCAGTTCTTAATAGGCAGATTGCTGGTGAATGGGTTTGAGATGAGTCTCTGGAGGCTGACATACAAAGAACAAGTGAAGAAAAGGCATCACAGAGAATGGAGGGTATTGTCCAATGCGAGTGGGTGTGTGCATGCGTGTGTGTATGTGTGTGTGTGTGTGTGCGTGTGTGTGTGTGTGCACGTGTGTGTGTGTGTGTGTGTGTGTGTGTGTGTGTGTGTGTGTGTGTGTGCACGTGTGTGTGTGTGTGTGTGTGTGTGGGCATGTGCATGTCTGTGTGTCTGTGTGCATGTATGCATGCATGCATGCATGTATGCGTGTCTGTGTGTGTGTCTGTGTGTGTGCGTGAGCGTGTGTGTGTGTGTGTGTGTGTGTGTGTGTGTGTGTGTGGTGTCAGAATATCTCTGCGACTCGTCATGGACCCTGCACCCATAAAACCACTTGGTGGCATCTCAGGTCACTAGTCTTCTTTCTATGCCAGTGAGCAGATTCAGGCTAGACAAAATTAGTCACATTCACATTCTGGAAAAGCTTTTGGCTTTTTTACTCCTTGCAGATGCCCTTTTAATGGACATTGTATTGGTTTGGCCCTCCATCCCCCATTGATTCATATAGGCAGGATCAGTAAGAAAGTGTCCATTAACAAAGCTTGGCTCTCACCAATCTTTTGGCAGTGAGCTCTCTGTTCATTCAATATCAATTACTAATAAAATACAAATACCTTCCAAAAGAAAGTAAAAAAAGAAACTAAAAAAAGTATTCAGCTTTTCAGTATTTGCATGTATGCCTGCTGGTATGCATGCATATGCTTGTACGTGTGTGTATGTGTATCTCTGTGTGTGCGTTTGTCTGTGTGTGTTTATCTGCGTGTGTTTTTACAGTAAAGGCTTGCCAAGAGGAGGCTCCTTATCAAAATCAAACATAAGTAAGTATTACAATATTGGTGCCATTACATTATTGTCACTACTGTTATTACAGCTGTGTAAACATTGCCTTTCATAGAGAGACAGAGGTTATATTGCTGTAATTACAGCTGTGGAAACATTTCCTTTCACAGAGGGACAGAGGTTATATCCCTGTTATTAAAGCTGTATTTATGTTTCCCTTCACAGTGGGACATATGTTATATTCCTGTTATTACAGCTGTATAAGCATTTCCTTCCACAGAGAAACAGTGGTTGTGTTCCGGTTATTAGAACTATATTAACATTTCCTTTCACAGAGAATCAGATGTTATGTTACAGCCATTACTGTATAAAAATGCCCATATAAAAAATTACTTTCAAAATGCAGAAGCAATTATTTACATGTTTTGTCTGTGGAAACTGGTTAGGGAAGGTGAAATCAGTCAGGGGAAAAACTCCTGTTAAACCGTGGGGTTAATAACATTCACGCAATGTGATTCTAGCACTAATGCTAAAATATTGTTGATTTTCTGGCATAATCATGCAGCACATGCTCATTGGCTCCGGTCCTCCTTTGGGAGAGTCCTTCACTGAAAAACTGGCCAGTCTGTGCTCAGATCCATATGACTTATCACCAGGTGGGATTGTAGTTGCTGCTGTCCTATGCGTTCCCATTAGTGCCCAATGTCTAAACTTTGCTTTCTAAACTTTGTTCATACTCTTGTTGTGTAGTTTCAGTATGGAATGTCACATGGACTTTTTAAACAAATTGCGTTCCAGAGATGTGGGAGTAGTTAATTGTTTAAATGAGATAATTACCTTAACGAGGTGGGCAGTTGGCTAATGAGAGTCTGAAAATACAATGTGTGGAGTTGGGCGATCAGGGGTTTGGATGAACTAGCTTCACACAGTCAAACTCACACACCCACATATACATGTGGAGACACACACAGATGCACGGACACTCATGCAAACCCTCATAAAAACACACACACACTCAAATACGCATTCACTCAAACACTGAAGCTCATACATACAGTACATACACACACACACACACACACACACACACATGCTAGTGCTACCACTTTCCTTCATTAATCCAGATTGTAATACATAAGGCAGTGATCCTTAACTTGCTAGCTAGTGCTCATAGAAGTGAAAGGGTGTGTGATTGTCATGTTCTCCAGGTTTTAAAGCTCAAGTGGGCGCGAGGTCTCAAACACTTTGAATGGCTGAAACGGAAGCCTGCATTTCAGCATACTTACACACGCGAGGCTTCCTGTTCAAACTCGCACGTGATGCAGGAATTTGCTCTTCAGGAGGCACTTTGTTTTCTCGACATGCTGAACATTATTACAGGAGATATCACTGGCCTTTTCTGAAATACCTCATACGGGTCAACAGGGTCAATAAAGGTACTCAATGTGTGTGGCAGTGGCATGATGTGGATTTTGTACCTGTATGTATATCACACTCATGAGCTTAGAAGCAGACCAACATGAAGCTGGCCCTATCACTCACTACAGCACTTTGCTCTCAATGAGGAAAATACACATAATCATAACAGAAAGATCCAGTCTTTGAATCTTCCCATCTTCTAACCATCGCTGTCTTATTACCGTAGGTCTTTACTGTATATGCAAATTTGCTGGCAGTTTGAATGCATCTGATCTTTCTTATTGTCCCTCTCTCCACTTCCTTTGTTTATGTTTTGTTTTTATCTTTTGATATTTATTCATTTAACCACTTCTTTTTTCAGGTGGAGTTCTCATTTCATTATTGCCACTGTGTCACACTCCATCTGTCCTTAGCTCCCTCCTCTCTCCCTTACCTTTCTCTCTCCTCCCCTCCTTCGTTCTCCTCCTCTTCTCTTTCTTTGTCTCTCTATTTCTCTCTCTTTCTATTTCTCTGTCTCTCTACCAATTTCTCTCTCTATTTCTCTGTCACTGTCACTTTAAAATGTTTCAGTGATACCTGTATTGCCAAAGCAATCATCCTTATAAATCTGGTGTATAACATGTAAAAATTGGTAATAAATATTCTATTTTCAGAGTGTAAAACAATTTGACTGCACCGGAGCAAGGTATTGCAGTTGCATTTACATGTTGACCGGCGTGAGGCGTGCATGCAGGAGGAATTGTTCAGAGTTTCACGGTGACAGTGAATGTGCAAGTTCCTCTTCGCGGGTTTTTGAATCCTGCAAATACCCAAAGATCCAGGAGGGGTCAAAGGTCAGGTTTAAGTGGAAGAAAAAAGCCCAAGCTCAGCCACAGCGGACATGTCCTCTCACTGCTGAAGTGTCCTCTGTCCTTGTTTTCCACTGTCAGTGTCCTTGGGGAGGGGGTGGAGTCAGGCACTTTAGTGCATTTCCCAAGTGGAAACAACACCCCCTCCGTTTGATGGACAGACTGTTAAATGCTCAGTAACTCAGTGCCAGACAGAGACCCATCTGACACACAGTGTTCCTCTCAACGCTGCCGTGGTGATGGTAACGTCTGCAAACACGTGGCAGAGACATTGTGAGAATCGTACGGGCAGGGAACAAAGCACCGATTAAACCAACCAACCAAAAAATACTAAGAGTTTAGGTAAGTTACAAAGCAAGTCTTTTTATTCTGCATTTCTTTCATTTTGATGAAAAAGGTGCAGGTCTCCTGGTCCTGGAGGGCCGCAGTGCCTGCAGGGCTACTCTACCCTGGTCCTGGAGGGCAGCAGTGTTTGCAGGGCTACTCTACCCTGGTCCTGGAGGGCTGCAGTGCCTGCAGGACTTCTCTATCATGCTCTCAGCCTTAGTAGAAAAGCCTGTGTGAAAATGCTACTTCTTTGGTTGCCGTGGATGTGAGATTGAGTGACTGTGTGAGCTGCAGCTGATGTGGGTGCTTTTGCACTGCTCCGCTCATGCTTGCGGTCAGAATGTGTGCCTCCCGTGCGCTGAGATCCGCCTGCTGTGAGAGTCAGGCTCCACCAGGGCAAAGCCAGCTGCACCCCAACCCCCCACCCCACCCCCCGTCACTCACAGCTCTGTGGAGCCTGGGGCAGGGTGTATAACCCATTACAGCATTACAGGACACACGGGGGACGACGGGTTCCACACCATTTAAACACGAGAGAAACACTTCCAGAGTGTCCCCTGCCCAGAGCACGGCGGGGGGGATATCACGCCAAAAAACCCCCCTCTCACCTGAATCACTGCACTGCCAGGATCTTCTCTAAATGACAGTTTTGTAGCTCTATAAAAGATCTGCCTGCTGTATCTGTGCATGGCATCTCTCCCGAGCGGCAGACCTGCCCTGGCTGTTCGCTTGCAGGAGAGGCCGTGTGGGAACAGCATCGCTCTCTTTGTGGCCTGTGCACTGCTGCCACGCAGAGAGAAACAGAGCTGATATCAGCCTGTGCACTGTGTTTATTCCACAGAAGCTGAACTGACTGTAGAGGGCTGGTTCCCGCGTCACTGCAAATGGGGAGAGCTGGAGGAGAGGATGGCCGAGTCTGGCACAGGGAGGAGTGCATCCCCACAGCATGGTCCCGATGGCGTGGGGTACGCCTTCCACCCTGGCAGGGAAGGAGCATCGTTTCAAGCTCTACAACCCGGCAAAGCTGCAGCTCTTGTCTCACGCTGCCTTTGCCTTTTATAGCGAGGGAGAGCATGGGGAACGGAGAGATCGCTAAAAACGCTGGGACTCCAGGCGTCAGCACCAACCTCAGAGCGCTAAAGACAGACCCCCGCCGTCCAGACACACGTCTTCTACACCAACATGGGGGTGGGGGGGTGATGCTCACCTCCACAGGACTGGAGTCATTCTGCCATCTCATCTCATCCTGCTTTTTACAGAAGTTACTTCGATTACCTTGCTTCACAGAGTCTGAATGAAGATACAGGTAGCAGTCCACTCTGTAAGAAATGTTTAATACAAGTATTTCAAATTAAGACGGGTAAGACTTTCTGAAGGTTGTGTGTAGCAACATTAAAAAGTACAGTTTGTAAAAGGCGTTTTTAAATATGTGATGTCTGCACGTACTGTTGTTACCTGTCTGTGCTGCACAGGTCCTGTAGCTGAGGTTCACAGGCTTGGCATAGAAGTAACTATGGAGATGGAGCACAGAGGTAACCATGGAGATGATACAGCCTGTAAAGGCCTTCTTTCAGCTCTGTGTACATCTTCATCATCCAAAAACAAGAGCAAGTACTGTGAGGCTGGTTGAGAACCTGATGTTTTCATTGACATTCAGTGACTTTTAAGTGATGATGGTGATGATGATGATGATGGTGATGAGGATGAGGATGGTGGTGGTGATGGTGATGAGGATGAGGATGGTGGTGGTGATGCTCTTGCAATGGAGTTATAATCCCGCAGCTGTGCTTAACACTTTCACAGCATGTCGACAGATTTCCTAATCACATTGATAAGGGTCCAGGTTCCTGACAGATTTATGTTTTTAGCGCTGTACACTGACTGGAGGTGATCTGGAAGCCAATCAGCAAAAAGATCAAATTTGATTCACTCTGCCTCTGACTGCTGTACAGACTGATAGACTGTGGAAGAATTAAAGAAAATTAAAACATTTTTAATTTCTTTTTTAGATCTTGATTAATATTTCACAGCCGTTGCATCCTGACTGTGAAATGCTCTGTGACAAGGCCACAATGACAGCCTGAAAGTGCCTCCTGCTCTAAAGTGCCTTATTCCAGACGGTTAATCAGGTGTAATTAAGGAATATGATCAGATAAGGCTGAATGATGCTGAATGCTTTTTCTCTGTAGAATCCACTGTTGTTTCATATATAACACAAAAAACAGAAACCAATTACAGTACTGAATCTCCAGGTTTGGCATTGATTAAAATGATGTGCTTTTAATCTCTAATTTTCAGGGTAAGGTCTGCAATGATACAACTCAATCATCCAATTGTAATTATGTCACATCCAGTATTCTAGTTCCAACAACACAAAGGTTTGATTTATGACATTCAATTATGACACTCATTTTCACAAAAGTCTTTATTGCTTTTTAATGCAACTGAAATTACTTAAACTTTGTTACTATTCAGCAAAGTTTAACTATAACTATTATTACTACTCAGCAAAATTTAACTGTAACTTTCACACAAAATAAAGAGAAGCCAGTGCAGGCTATGGATATTGAGTCAAAGGCACAGAGAAATAACATAATAAATAACATAATAATAACACAATGTATCCAATTTTTAATACTAAAAGTGAATGATTAATAAAAAAAAGTTTTGAAGCAGTTCTTTTCATTAAAACTGTGATTCATCCTCCCACAATGAGCCTTCAGCATAAAACCTTCATTTTAAAAAGTGTTATTTAAGCACACTCAACATGCTATTAAAGACATGTAACATTTGATGTTTAAACAAAGATTCAGGACGACAATTTTTAGACAGCCACCACGTCAGTATGAATGAAATCTGCTAAACCGCTGTTCTCTACAGGTATTATAACATGCAGAAATTTTGCCCTCTCATGTCATCTGTCATCTGCGTTTCTCCCTTTCCATCATACACACACAAAAACACATACATACATATATGTACATACTGTATATGTATAAATGGCTTCTTTCACATATGTTAGATTTACATAATCTCTACCTGTGTTCTCTGCTGCTTGGTAGTTGTAGTAAGACTTTGCATTGTACTGTGTGTGACAGCTGAAAGCACCATTGGATTTAACTGGGTCGTTAGCAGGTTAAGGAAGGAGTGACAGGAGATGGGTGAATGAGTGAGAGAAGAGAGAAAGATGGAGAGGGAGAGAGGGAGGGAGAGAGGGAGAGAGAGAGGGAGAGAGGAGGGAGAGGGGAGAGAGAGAGAGAGAGGGAGAGAGAGAGAGAGAGAGAGGGAGAGAGAGAGAGAGAGAGAGAGAGAGAGAGGGAGAGAGAGAGAGGGAGAGAGGGAGAGAGAGAAGAGAGGAGAGAGAGAGAGAGGAAGGGAGAGAGAGAGGAAGGGAGAGAGAGAGAGAGAGAGGGAGAGAGAGAGAGAGAGGGAGGAAGAGGGAGAGAGAGAGAGGAGAGAGGGAGGGAGAGGGAGAGAGAGGGAGGAAGAGGGAGAGGAGAGAGAGAGAGGAGAGGGAGGAGAGAGAGAGGAGGGAAGAGGAGGAGAGAGAGAGAGAGAGAGAGAGGGAGGGAGAGGGAGAGAGAGAGAGAGGGAAAGAGAGAGGGAGGGAGAGAATGAGAATGCTGGGAGGAGAGGGAGTAAGAGAGGGATGGGGACAGAGGAGGGAGAGAGAGATGGATGCAGGGTGTTCACCCTCCTTTTTTGATGAATTTGCTAATGCATTGTTTATGTAGTTAAATATGCTTTGCCAATACAGATGTAGTCTGAAGGGAAGTGAGAGGCTGTACATCTTACTATTCAAAAAGATCTGGGCTGCAAAGAGACAGTATGAAATGCCAAAACCAAACGAGAACCTGTGCACTTTATGGAATCAGTGCATGACCAACAGCAGGAAGGATTCTGTCTCTATTTTTGAATGTAATTAGGTGCAATAAACTATGAGTGGGTGCCAATTGTTCAGTTTTCTGGTAAACATCAGCTTTGTGTGTATGATAAAGCGAAACGCTGCTGTTTATTGTCATTTTTTGATTGTCCGTTTGTTTCATGCGTTGCTGTTGATGCGTAATTATGTTATTGTGTTATTGTGTAATGCGTAATTACGCTCTGAGTGGAGGGGAAGGAGCTCTGCAGGTCTGAGTGTCCCTGCCTGTCAGGGTCCTTCACACTCACCCACTCTCATCCACTCATCCCATTGGGGACTTCACAGTCACAACAATTTAGCGGTCTACCTCTTATTCTTTTTCTCATTCCCCTTCTCTTGCTCTGCCTTCTCTCTGTGTTTCTCTTCCTGCATGCCTTCTCTCTCTCTCTCTCTCTGTCTCTCTCTTTTTTCCTTGCTTTCTATTTCTCTCACCCCTTTTTTCCTGGTTTCAAAGCTGCAGGATGCTGCAGAATGACTGTTTTATGGTGACAGGACTCAACCGCAGTGCTAACTGTGCCTTAATGCCACTGTCCTGTGTGAATGATTGTGCACTGTTTCATTTCTTCACATCAAAGTCCATCGAGTACCTGCATTTATCTGCCATGTTTTCATCAGTGCAGCAGCTGCGTGCGGTCAGAACAGCGCGACGCTGTTGACGCAGAAACTGACACAGTGCCCTGCTTAAGAGCGTGGGTTTCAGTCCCCGGCACTGACGCTCAAAGGGAGAGCGCTTTCCGCGCCGGGGTTACTGAGCCAGGAGTGATCCCACTTCCTGTCAGCGGACAGTAAAGCGGTGTTCTGTCAAATGCTGTAGTATTCGTCTGCACTCCCAGTGTTGGTTTCTTTCATGGTGCCTTTGGCATTGTTGGGAGTGTTGGATGGGTGCCGTTGTTCCTGATTCTGTTGACTTCAGTACTGTGACTGTTTTTCATGATGGTCCTTGCAGTCCTGAAGTCTGAGATAAGGAGACAAAGACAGAGAGAGAGGCAGAAAGG
Organism: Megalops atlanticus; assembly: GCA_019176425.1. Classification (NCBI taxonomy): domain Eukaryota; kingdom Metazoa; phylum Chordata; class Actinopteri; order Elopiformes; family Megalopidae; genus Megalops; species Megalops atlanticus. The sequence goes on from CM032893.1 coordinate 29,412,198, forward strand.
ATAGGAGAGAATGGAGAGAAGGAAGAGGGGCAGAGAGAGAAAGAAAGGAGGGAGAGCACAGAGACCTCACTGCCGGTCTGAGATCTCCACGGCCGTGTTCCTCTAGAGGTCATGACCTCTCAGAACAACACTGAAGATGTCATTCCTGAAATTCCATTCCGGAGCATTTTTAATGAAGTTGTTTTATTTTGCCTCTGTCTAACATGATCGCTGACCTTATTAATATTAATCTACAGATGAAAGGCAGGGCCGCGGTTTCGGTGCGCAGGTCTCCTTTCCGCTGGAGGCCGTACTCAAGCCTGTCGGGACGGTCCCAGATCAGTTGCCTCTGCTGTGAATTCAGACGCCACTCTGCACAATTTGAAAAAAAACGTTACATCATCGATGATGACTAACGATGCTCCAGGGTCCGATGGTTCCAGCTGCAAAGAGCCACACAGCGAGGCAGAACTCTCAGGGGCAAGCACACGCTGGTTTACAGGCGTGGGAAACATACACTTGGAATTTTTGTGTTGTGTGTCAAAATGCTTTTGTACACATTTTGCTGTCGGACACGGGCTTCTGGAGTTTGTGGGGGAAACCCCACAGCCAGTTTGTGTTTTTAATCCCCTAAAAAAACAGCACTGCTTCAGAAAACAACAGTGCTGTTTAAAAAAATGCGCCACAGCTTTGGAGGACCATTTCTGGCCGTAATATTTACTTTCTTTCGTTATTATTATTATTATTATTATTATTATTATTATATGTACAGAGTGAAAGTACAAAGCAGATTTTGTGCAGCTTTTGGTCAGGGGTCATTCGGGTTTTCCTGTCTGTCACCACTGGCCTTCTGTAAGACAAGCTCAAGTCTAATGTAGAGCCCATAAGGAATTACACACTGAATGCATTAAACACGCGCTTCCTCCGCCCATCCTTTCCTGAGAGGAGCATTTCTCTGACAGGCACAGAAGGACCACAGTCAGTTTATTAGCTTCCTCACATCGTACGACTCGCTCAGGCTAAAGACAGCCTGCAAGCGCAGAGCTTTCAGAAGCACAGCCAAGCACCTCTGCTTGTGTGGGGATCAAAGCTCTGCACTCAGACCAAACAAAAATTTGCCGCATTTTAACATTAAGCAGGTGTCGTTCTGATCGACATATCGCAGCTTGGAAGGCGGTGGTGGGCGGGGCAGGAGCCCTGAGGGAGGTGTGTTTCCTGTCCCTAGCTGCCATACGGTGCGCCACCCCCCGGGGAAGTGACACACACCGGGGTTCAGCCCGGGGAAGTGACACACACCGGGGTTCAGTCCGGGGAAGTGACACACACCGGGGTTCAGCCTGGGGAAGTGACACACACCGGGGTTCAGTCCGGAAGCTTTGGATCGCTGCCTTACGCCAATGCAATCTGGCCACTGCGCCCCTTTGGGTGAGGAGTTCATTGACTGACATCGACTAACAGAAATGTTCGTCCCTTGGAGACACACTGCTGATGTGAAAACACATGCTGATGGCAAGCAACCGTGTGTGGCCAACAGGCACATGATTTGTTTGCCCAGTTGGTGCCGTTATCCAGGCCTCTGTACTGAGGGAAATCCAGGTGAACCGCCTGTATCATGGAGGGATAAAATCAGCATAAAATCCAGGACCTGACCCTTCAACCATCTGGTTATGAGCCCGAGGCTTTAATCATAGCACCACCTGTCACCCCGACACAGATTCTCTGTGGGCACTGTGAGGATGGGATGATTGTACAGCACAGTGCTGAGCTTGCTCCCCATTCAGACGGCACTGTCTGTCATGCTTCTGTTACACCACAGAAACATGCTGGCTGGCTGTGGTCAGTTTCTCCTCTTGCAGCCCCATGCTGATGCCCAATAAACTGACCTTATACACTGATCCTAGATCAGTGTACGGCTTCTCTCTCTGCTGCAGAGTCCGGAGAGCTAAGCCAGCAGTGGCATTCCCAAGCACCGATTCTGATTGGCTTTGAACTGACAGCATGACCCTTTGACCCCACTGAGTGTTCCCGCCTTTTTGGGTGGGGCGTGTGCTCATTCATCACTCAAATAATGTGTTTTTTTTTCCCAAAATCTGACATATTGCAAACACACCCAGAATTATGCAGACCCTTCCAGAACACTGCAGATCATTTCAGAATGCTGCATATTATTCCAGATTGTTGCAAATGCTTCCAGAGCTCTATACAGTCTTGCAGAAAGCTGCTGCCTCCAACTGAAACCACTTCACTTTTGTTTTTATGTCTGCTTTTCACTTCAATGGGAAAAGTGTTTGTAACCCTTTTGTTTTTGTAACCATGGTTGTAACCCTTTACCCCGGGATGCATTTTAAATGAATTAAATGCATTTTAATTATTCATTGTCTCACATGTAATTAGACTGTGCGTGCGCTTTGGGAAGAATCCTGCAGTCCAGTGTCAGCATTGCCTATTGACTTGACTGCCACTCACCAACTCCAAAACACAGGCACATGGCCAAGTAAAAGACACTGCCCTCTAGTGGAAGATGAGAGGAAAGACACCCTGACACTTGGTCCACCACCGCTCCTCTTCAGAGTCCACGTCTGTAGCCGTCTCTGGAACCCGACCCAGAGGTATGCCTTGCAGGGTGTTTGAACTTTAATGATGTCCTGTTTTATGCTCTTTTTTAACCTGACAAAGAGGGGCGAATCAGAAATTCGGGAAGAAACATTCAATTTCGTATATCTATTCTGTTTTTACTTTTTTGTCTTTTTATTTGTTTCACTATTTCACTTTATGCTGGCATAATTGACACTATTAAGTGTTGTGTGCCAAGGAGGTCTCTGTGGATGGATTTGTTTGTTTGTGAGCAAACTCCAATGCCATGATGAGGATAATTGCTCCGTGTTTCGCAGGCGGTAATGGGTGGGGGCGGGGGTGCAGCGGAGATGACGGCTGCAGGCATCGCCTCACGCGTCCCTTCCCAGCCACACCAGCTGAAATGCTGCCCCCTGCTGGTGCACCACCACAGTGCAACGGGACCCGCCACTCTCCACGGTGATGTGTGTAAAAAAGCATGAATCAAAACATCAGTCACGCCAGCATTTCAGGACAGAAACCTCTCTGAGCTCGCTTCACTGCCTATTGATGTACAGCTGTTACAATAATAAATTTACATTTGGCCTTCACTTCCCATAAAACATACATACATAATTAATCTGATGAAAAAACATACATATATGATTGATTTTCACGAGCCCCTCCCTTTCTGTGGGGATCTTCCCCAACTAAAACTATCCACACACCTGTTTCATAGATGTTTGTGTTCTTTTAACTCAAAGATTAACTCTACAGGACGGCTCTAATATGAATGGTGCTTGTGTCATGGGTTCTTTGACCTCAGACCAAAGTTCCTGTTATGTTACCTAATGTGACGATCACATTACGAATCAAAGGAATGGGCCACAATTCACAAGCTCCTGTTGAAAAGTTCCTGAGGAGGGAGGAAGATTCACTGATAGAATTTTCACGACTGGCTGATTTAGGTGACCAGATGTGAGGCCAAACTCCTGCACACCACTGGTGTTTAGTGTTGGTCACACCTTTCAGGGCAGACATTTAAACACAACACACCCATACCTGTCTATCAGAGAGAGAAAATCCTGATCTCATTGCCTCTCCCGCTCCAGCAGAGCTCAGTGGTCTGGCTTACCTCCAGTGAGCCGGGAAACTCTGACAGCAATCGCGTCTGATCTGCCATTATGGCTCAAGGGTAAAGCAGAGAGCCTTCAGTAAGCTGGGAAAAAAGATAACAATCACAGCTGTGCCTCCATTATGGTTCAGAATGTGCTGAAGGGGTCTGAGGTGGGATAAGTTCTCCCTTAGCTTTAGTTTCGGCAGTTTGTGACCTGTTTTGAATGCACACAGTGGTTCATATCTGCTGCACGTGTGAACAGGGCTATCTGTATATCTGTGTGTGTGTGTTTGTGTGTGTGTATGTAGGTACATGCGTGTATGCGTGTGTATATGTGTGTGTATGTGTGTGTGTACATTGGTGTCCCGGCATAATTCCACTGAATCGCTCCATAGCGGCTGATTTCTGTGTTGGGACTGACAGGGATAGAGAATGTGAGGGAGAATGAGAGGAACGTGAGTCAGAACCGATGCTTAACGATGGAGAGCTTCACTGCATCTGCCACAGCTCCATCACAGAGGCCTGGCAGGAGTCCTTCACAGCTCCATCACAGAGGCCTGGCAGGAGTCCTTCACAGCTCCATCACAGAGGCCTGGCAGGAGTCCAGAAAGAGAAAGAGAAAAGGAGAGATAGATATTTGTTCATTGACATGCAAAACGTTAAGCTTGCTCAAATTTGTCTCTCAAATTGTAAGAGAACAAGACATCTTTTGTTCAATTTTATTCAGAAGCACACATTCTCTCTCAAACACACACACACACACACACACACAGAGCAAACTGTGATTGAAATCTTACTCTTCACTGACAGCATTTCATGGATCTCTATTGCCCCCTCTGTCTCTCAGTATGCACTGCAAGTCCTTCTCCCAGCTGTAAAAGGCATGAGGGGGAGCTTTCTTATATGGGGTTTCTTCTGTTTTCTTTGCATGTACCAAACAATCGAATGGACAGATCAGTGTGTCGCTTGGATGAGACTCTGTATTACACCATGGGAACTGCACATTGGGAACCGCACATTGGGAACCAAGTTCCTCACGGGTCACGTCTCACTCTGAGCAAAACAAAGCCATATTCACCACTCTTAGAAATCAGTGCACATATGCTTATGATTAATGCATTCTATGTTCTGGAGAGGGAGTGGCCAGGTTAATTCATATTTCATGAGGATTTTAGAATGTGTATGAAAATCTTGGGTGAGACTCTGCACACAAAGTGAGATTCTGACTTAAGATCTTGTTTGTTACTGTTTTTCTTTTCGACGAGTCGTGGCGGAGCTGTCGCTGCAGCTGCACTTGTCGCCATCTTCCAAGTGTTGTTCCTCCGTGCTGGTAGGCGTTATTCTTCCTTTGGCATTTAACGGCAGACTAGAACACTTCAGAATTTAGTTTATTGCCAAGAAGGTTGCCCCTACAAGGAACTTTTTTTGGTATGATGGTGCTCCATACAAATACAACACTAAGTAAGCTACAATGACTAGTAAAGCAATATGTACTGAAAAACAAACAGGCGTATATTCTTCCCCCGTCAGGTCCGGAAGAATTGCATCCCCGATACCTACGGTACTGTAGAGAAACGACTACTGTCACGTTTTCACAATTTTGGCATCGACTTGTTACCGAAGCATCGGTATCTACGGTACTGTAGAAGAACGAGTACCGTCACATTTTCAGAATTTTGGCATCGACTTGGTACCAAAGTATCGGTTCTTGTGACATCCCTAGTCCTAGATATGTGTAGTTTGTAGTGTGCTCAGTGTTTGTTGTCCCTAATGTTAATGTATGTCTGATGTCCTGAGATCTGGATCTTTTTTGGAAAATCATAATTTTTGTCTTTTTTAGATTTATTGCAAGGGCCCAGGTCTTGCAGAAATGTTCCAGCAAATCTAGATTCTGCTGTAACCCCTGTTTGGTGGGTGACAACAGAACCAGATCGTCTGCATAGAGCAAAAATTTGATCTCCTCATGAAGTAGAGTGAGTCCAGGGACTGGTGATTTTTCCAACATTGTGGCCAATTCGTTAATGTAAATGTTGAACAGCGTTGGGCTCAAGCTACATCCCTGTCTCACCCCACGCCCCTGAGTGAAGAATTTTGTTTGTTTGTTTCCAATTTTAGGATGGCACTCTTGAGTTTGTCATCTGTGTATTTCAGCATTTCATTTAGAATGCCGTCTGGTCCACAGGCTTTTTTAGGCTGCAGGGCCTGTAGCTTTTCCACTAATTCTTTTTCTGTAATGGGCAAGTCCAGAGGATTCTGGTTGTCTTTAATTGCAAATTCAAGATTTTTCAAGTGTTTGTATATACCCTTTTGTTCTGTAATTTTTAGAATTTTTCTATAGAGTTTCTCAAAATGGTTCTCCCATATAACCCCATTTGGGGTATGTTTGGGATATGCAAAGTGACAATCATTCTAATGTCGAAATGATTTACTTACAGAAGCATGTTTAAAAGCTTTTAGCATCTTTTTGTGTGTATTATTGTATTCTCAAGTTTTAAATTGTATTTTGCTGATTCTTTATTTTTTGACCAGCTGGTAAAATTAAATGTATCAGTATTTTTGATGTTTTCGCAGCATGTTCAATAGGGGATATTGTATCACTTTATAAAAATATTGTTTTTTCAAGGGACGTGTATAAAATATAAGTAATCACATTTTTATTAAATTGTGGATTGGTGATAACTTCTTTGACATTGTTATTAATTGTCTTGTTCAACAGGTCAGTGCAAGGTTTGTGATCACTGTTATGAATTCTATACCAGGGTGCGTGTGTGATCGTCCTTATAAATACTATATTAGAACAGGTTATAAATACTATATCAGGGTGCGCTTGTAATTGCTCTGAACAGTCTTTCACCAAATTCCTGACACCTCAGAGAAAGCACTGAATGGATTTACAAGCTGAATTTCAAATATGCAAATGCTAGAAAGCAAGTATAGTCCTATTGTGTGATGTGCGCTGACCCCAGTTCACCACAAGATGGAGACAAAATAAAAATGAAAGCTGTAGTTGTACTTCATGACCACTGGATGGCAGCAAACACTTAGTAGCGACTGGGGCGCATATTTACTACTCCTTGCGTGTGTCGTGCCCTCAAATGTGTGTTTATGCTCTCTGCCTCGAGTCTGCGTCTGCTCCCAAACCCCTCCCTCTGCCTCCCTCTCTGCCTCAAGTCAGCAGCTGCCTCCAGTCATTGGGTGGCCTTAGAGTTCTGCCAAACCTGGCAACCCTTGCAGCCAGCACACCACTCTACCACGGGAAGAAGGAAACCCTGGTGCCAGTTTCAGCTAAAACACACTCTGTCCAGCCACACTCACAGGTCACACCGACACGACGAGAGCTGGAGCTAACACACTGAGAGTTTATGTTTCACACATTCAGAGCTGGGATAACACACTGAGAGTTTATGTTTCACACATTCAGAGCTGGGATAACACACTGAGAGTTTATGTTTCACACATTCAGAGCTGGGTTTAACACGCCGAGAGTTTAAGTCTGTACTACGAATCAAGTTTGACCCACAGAGAACTGGGTTAAACACACTGAGAGCAGGATTTATTACAACATAGCCACAATAGCTCTTATAACCACACCAGTGATAGCACTGGCCAGATTAGTAATTACACGGTTAATAACACATGAACAGCAGCTTGTCTGAAAGGCTAAGGTGCAGGGTGGCAGTAATTAAGCAGGGAATGGCGTTGTGGTGTGCAAAAGGCATGTGCCACTGTGGAAGACACCCGTCAGCATTATGGGATGTTTACGCACTGACCAGACATGCATGTCAGACCGCAAACTCCACTGTAGAGCGTTTGACATGTCTGTCAGCAGCAGGAGCAGAATAACAGGGTCCCTCCTCCTCCTCTCTGCACATTCCTGCCATCTGTGGAGTATTTCAGTGGCCGAATCACTGGATTTGACAGATTAACTAAAACAGCAGTCCAGCATGTGAAGATGTTTTTATGCTGCTCTCTGATTGGCTGAGCATGAATGATAGCTCATTGGGTGGAGCACAGACTGCTTGCAGTCCAGGTTGTACAAGCTGAAACTTTGCAGCTGTCCAGAAACACCAGCTGGTGGGGATCTGCTTTCAGTAGGCAAGTCTGTCTGCCCCTGACAAGCACTGACTGTCAGATTACATCCTATCATATACATTCACATGTGCACATGCACAAACACACAAGCATACACACACACACACACACACACACACACACACAGGTGTGTGTACACACACACACACGCACCCACACAGTCTCCCTCCCTACACTCCACTGCTCCCCTGCTGTTTTCTCTTCTTCCATCTATCAGTTCCTCCACCACCATCTCATCACCTCTTTTAATCAGCACCCTGTAGAGATACATTCACCTTCATTTAGTGTGTGTGTGTGTGTGTGTGTGTGTGTGTGTGTGTGTGTGTGTGTGAGAGAGAGAGAGTATCTGTGACTGTGTGTGTGTGTGTGCACGCGCATGTGTGTGTACGCACGCCTGTGTGTGTGCGTGCGTGTGGTGTGTGTACGCACGCCTGTGTGTGTGCGTGCGTGCGTGCGTGTGTGTGTGTGTGTGTGTGTGTGTGTGTGTGTGTGTGTGTGTGTGTGTGTGTGTGTGTGTGTGTGTGTGTGTGTGTGTGTGTGTGTGTGTGTGTGTGTGTGTGTGTGTGTGTGTGTGTGTGTGTGTGTGTGTGTGTGTGTGTGTGTGTGTGTGTGTGTGTGTGTGTGTGTGTGTGTGTGATTGTGCTTACTTTCTTACCTTCCATATTGTACATGCCTGCTTTGGTTTGTGCTGCCAGGAAAGGACCATTGAATCTTAACTTGAGGGTGGGACTTTTGCCTTTTTGACTTTATGTCTTCATTTAACATTATTCAAAAAAGAGTTAAACAATAAAAAAATAAACAACAAAAAAACAACAATGCAAATAAATGCAGATCAGCCAGATGTTCAGTTGCTCTGAGGAATCGACCCAGGACAACGTTTCCTCCTGCATCCATTATCATGCTTAAATTTCACTTCTTTTTAGCTGTTTAGTTTATGGAAAGACTGTTACAGTTTCAGTCTGCACACTGTCAACGGAGTGAAATCAATATTAATAACTCATTCATCTCAGCAAGCAGGCATGTTTTCTTCATAACATGGCCAGTTTTGATTTTATAAAACAGAATTAATCTGCATTCACAACTATTGCACAAACAAGTGAGAGAAAATTGCACGTTTAACTAGTTCATCCATTGGTTCATTCTCTTGATCACATGACGCAACTTTGAGCATTCACCAAACAAGAGTAATGTATGGGAGAGAGAGAGAAACACAATCTCTAGGCTCAGCCTCTCAAAAAAAAAAAAGATTAGGCTAAAAATATTAAATCATTACCCTGATGTCATTACCTGGGCCATCCTTCAGTATGGAACTGAAATATGGGCTCTTCTATTATTTTGCAAAAAAGAAATCCTGGGGTGAAAACTGAGATGAAAATTTCACCCTTCATTGTGTGAAAATGTATTGCATGTTCCCAAAATGCACTCAATAATGCATGGAGAGCAGAATTAGCCCATTTTCCCATCTTCTCCCAATAGGAAAAATGGAAGGGGACCAGCTGCAGAGGGGTGATCATTGTTTAAGCTGGTAATGGCAGTAATGATGAGGCAGGGACTGGTTTACAGGTGAGTTTATGGCCTCTCTGCTGCTTACAGCATCTCCTCCCCGTCTCTCTGCTCCTCAGAGCCACTGTCACCCTGCAACACCTCCTCAGTCTCTGCTCAGAGCCCAGCCGCAGCCTCAGTGGAGAGGACGCTCGGGGTGACACAGTGAAGAGGGCGCTCGGGGTGACACAGTCTCGGAGAGGACACTCGGGGTGACACAGTGGAGAGGACACTCGGGGTGTCACAGCAGAGAGGACGCTCGGGGTGTCACACCGGAGAGGACGCCCGGGTCGACACAGCGGAGAGGACGCTCGGGGTGTCACAGCGGAGAGGACGCCCGGGTCGACACAGCGGAGAGGACGCTCGGGGTGTCACAGCGGAGAGGACGCTCGGGGTGACACAGCGGGTGCTGGGCAGTGAGCTCTCTCTCTACTCCCCTTCACCTCAGTGATCACCAGAGCGCAGTACCCTGGACAGGCCATCAGGGGGCTGTCAAATTTGCTGTGCAAATCCCAGATCTCCCCACATCCCTCACGGTTGACAGGAGCAGGGCTTATAACCCGGAGGTTGCTGGTTCAATTCCCTGCTGAACCCGAGAGGGTGCTGGATCCAAAGTGAGCAAATTGCTGGCTGCAGAACTGGATAAAGCAGGTGCCTGAGGAGTGGAGCGTCTGTGAAGCAAATGTCATACAATCATCCGTCATTTCCCTCTCTCTCACAAATGCAATTTCAAATACAAATTCAAATTCCAAGTGTGCTTTGCTGTCATGACCACAAAAGCAAACTGCAACAGCAAAGAGTTTGCCACAGCCAGTTCATGGTGGATTTAGAGTTAGCACAGGAGACCATAATGCTGCGCATCACCACTAAAGATAACGATACTCATAAACACAAGAACAGGGTCCACTCTGGCGGTTAGGGAGCAGGAATACAGATGGGTGATTGACAGCTGTCAGTCAACTCTTTGATATGAATGACCCGCAAGGCAGGCAGTATCACGCCTCCTATGATGGCATCATCGCCCCTCCTCCTTATTTAAAAATGACCTCATCATTCAAGCCACGCCTGTCTAAGACACAGTGTAGCATGCTGGGTAAGGAGCTCAGCTGGCAGGCATGGGGTTGCGGGTTCAGTCCCCAGGTGGGGCACAGCTGCTCTGGCTCTGTGAGTTGCATCAGTGAACACTCAACCGTATGAATGGACAGTGATGAGTGTCAGCAATGGGTCATAAAAACCTGAAGAGCAACTAAATGATGTCATCATATGGATGTTCAAAAAGCAGCAATAACCTCTAAGAAAGAGGAAAAACACACTGGAAAATATTCAAATGCTTTCAATAATTTGCTGCATGATGGCTACTACTGTAAGAACAATCACCTTCACCTTGTGGTTAACACGGTAGCCTGATTAGGAGGAAGGACATGTCACAGGTGCAGCACACCTGCATGAACTGAAACCGCATCTTCAGCCGGACAAAAGAAAATCTTATTCTGATCAGGACTGATCACATAAAGAGTGTAGCGCAGTGTCTACCTTCTCGGTTGCCATAGCAGCTGTAAAATCCAATTCTTTCACGACTGTCGTGCCCCATGGGAAATCCTCATCTGCCCGCGTCCTTTTCACACACAGACAATCGCACGTCACTCACTCCATCGGAATTGTGCAAAAGCTCTATAGCAATTCAAGAACAATAATAATAATACTGCCTACGTATTATCACATAATTCTCACTACGTTTTCGGTCAGCAGCTGCGCTGCAGTGGGCTGATCTCGTCATACAGTCCCTATGCTCACACACTGAAGTGAGTGCAGTCCTCCAGTACACTCGGATACAGTTCCCACAGTGCACCACGGCAGGGAAAGCCAGGCTCATCCCCACTGACATCACAGACCTTGCAGGTGCCTCACAGGCCATTAGAGGGCGCCACTGCGGACACGAGGGACCCCTGCCAGCACTCTCACCCCTACCCCAGCTGAACTGAACTGAATTTGTTCTGCAGCTGTGGGCTCCCAGTCACTGATGGCGGATGTCATGGACTGGCTTGAACCCGGGCTCGCAGGGCTCAGTCTGCAATCAGGACAGATACTTCAGGAGTCAGAAACCAAGCCGGTCAGAGCCCTGTGGGGGGCAGCACTGAGTACAGTTTGATTGAAGGACTGAAATTTGGATTCCTGTGTTTATGGTAACTCTGTGTTCATCAGGGTTCCAGGAGCTGCTTCCCAGAGTGCAGTGTGGAGGGGATGGTGTTGTTCTGGGGGCAGTATTGAGGGGGATGGTGTTGTTCTGGGGGCAGTATTGAGGGGATGGTGCTGTTCTGGGGGCAGTATTGAGGGGATGGTATTGTTCTGGGGGCAGTATTGAGGGGATGGTGCTGTTGTGGGGGCAGTATTGAGGGTTGGTGCTATTCTGGGGGCAGTATTGAGGGGATGGTGTTGTTCTGGGGGCAGTATTGAGGGGACTTTTGCACAGATAATTCATTGTCAAAGTTAGACTTAGTCGTGTTTTGTTAAGCTTCAGGATTTGAACATTTACCAGCAGCCTACTTGCCACCCTCTGTCTTTCTCTCTCCCGCTGTTTTTAATATGCTGTGATGTGACAGGAGAGTCTCCCTCACCGAGCGGGGAAGTAAACGTTTGCATTCCTACAGCCTGCAGATGGAGGTCGGGTTACGGGCACGTTCTCCCTGATTGGCTGCTGCGGTGGAAATGAGATTACACGCTGGAGCATGTGTGAACGCATAGCTCTCTGGGAGAGCAGCCCCACCAGACAGCCCGATGCCACAGTCCCCCCCAACACCCACTCCACAGCCAGAACCCCACCCCTCCCAAATCCATCCACATCCTGGGCCTGAGCACAGGAGCATATGTGTGAGTGTGAGCATGTATGAAGTCAGTCTGTTTCTATATGTGAGTGTGGGAAAGGGTATATATATACACA
>CM032893.1:29434418-29454418 GCA_019176425.1 Megalops atlanticus
AGAACATACAGTACACGCTTGCTCACACACACACACACACATGTGCACACGCTCACACATGCACATATACACACCCACACACACACATGCACACACACACACACACACGCACAGATAGATAGATAGATAGATAGATAGATAGATAGATAGATAGATAGATGTAATATAAGTAAACACCTTTGTGAAATTACTTCACTGCACTCCTCTGTAATGTAACTCTATGAACACAGCACTGCCTTTCCATCTACAACAGTGTGTGATGGACCTGCAGACTCTCCCACTGTCCCACTGACTTGTTTTCTCTCTTCTCTTTCATCTCTGCTTCCTTTCCTTCCTCACCTCCTTCTCTCTTATCCCTTCATCCCTCTCCCTCTCCTCATCTCTCCACTCATTAACCCACTGAAGGAAATTAAAACATTTCCAGCAGGAATGCACTGGTTCCAATCAAAGCCCTCTTGGCTCTTTTTCTCTGTTGCCCATTGGCAGACAGTAAAACTAATAACATCTTTAATCAGAAGCAATTAGGGCCCGTGTGTTAAGATCTCCTTCCAATTAAAACTCATTAGCACCTTAACGATGCTGGGAAAGGTCTCAAGTAACTAACACAGGAGACAGACTGGAGTCTGCCAGTAACCACCAGGCAATAAATGTATCCCCTTTCCTCTCCTTCTTACCTCTCCTTTCCTCCTCTCTCTTCCTCTCCCTCTCTCTCCTCTCATCTCATCCTCTTTCTGTCACATGTGAGCTGGGGAGGATCTACAGAAAGCCATTCTTGGCACTGTACTCACTGCAAAGTGAGAGTCTACAGTCTAGAGAGCTCTCCATGGTGCTGATGGAGACTGTGTTTTAGTGTAACTCTCCATGGTGCTGATAGAGACTGTGTGTTAGTGTACTCTCCATGGTGCTGATGGAGAGTGTGTTTTAGTGTAACTCTCCATGGTTCTAATGGAGAGTGTGTTTTAGTGTAACTCTCCATGGTTCTGATGGAGAGTGTGTTTTAGTGGGGCTCTGCATGGTCAGCACTGTTCTGACTGAAAACCAAAGACCCAAAGCCAAAGAGTCCAACAATGAAAAACGTAACAGTCACTCTGGATAAGAGCTTCTGCTGAGAGTGAGTAAATGTCATGCAAATGTAAGTGTGATCAGAGATGCCCTGAGATCCTCTCTTTGTATTACACAGAAAATACTTGTGTTTATCATGTGGTTGTGCAAAACCATAAAACAAGACGAAGGGGAAAAAATTCTCTTACCCACAGGAAAATGGGGAATGAAGCAAGAAACCACTACTACTGCACTTCAGAGCCCTGCAGCCCTGTCACTCTTGGGGCTGTGACATCATTCAGGGCAGTGCTGGAGGTTCTTTCTATGGATCTGCCAGTGACAGGGAGGCAGTGTGGACTACTGGTCACGGGGTTGCAGGTTTGAGTCTTGTGAAAAGCTTTGCCCCTGTACCCTTGAGACAGACACAGGAACTATAGCATTTCGGTAATTATGCAGCTGTATGAATGGATCATGTGTAAAGGTGATGTGAGACCTGTAAGTCAGTGCTGGGTGGAATGAGAACCTCCAGGCATTCATAAAAGAAGCATCAAGCACTGGTGGAGAAATGTACAGGTGTGTGAGTGTTCAATCAGTGATAATGAAGAGAACACACTCTTTCATTTACTTCCAGCACAAACCAACAGTCTGACTCTTACAATCGTGGCAGTCCAGTGACCGAGAGAATGTGTGTGTGGGGTGAATACACCATCTCTGTCTGCGTGTGTGTGTGTGGGGGGAGAGAGTGTGTGAATGTGAGAGCGAGAATGAGACAATGTGTGTGTGAGAAAGAGAGGGAGAGAGAGGGAGAGAGAGAGAGAGAGAGAGTGTGTGTGTGGGGAGAGAGTGTGTGAATGTGAGAGCGAGAATGAGACAATGTGTGTGTGTGTGTGTGTGTGTGTGTGTGTGTGTGTGTGAGAAAGAGAGGGAGAGAGAGGGAGAGAGAGCGCGAGAGAGAGTGTGTGTGTGGGGAGAGAGTGTGTGAATGTGAGAGCAAGAATGAAAGAGAGAGTGTGTGTGTGTGTGTGTGTGTGGGAGAGAGAGAGAGTGTAGGAAGAGAGAGAGAATGTGTATGTGTAGGGAGAGAGTGTGTGTATGTGAGAACAAGAATGAATGTGTGTGTGTGTGTGTGTGTGTGTGTGTGTGTGTGTGTGTGTGTGTGTGTGTGTGTGTTTGGGGGGGGTTCATGCGTTTCCCTGTGTGTCCAGACCCTCCCACTCTCCCCTCTTCCCACTCCCTCCCACCTTCAAGAGCTACTTACCTCTGCTGTGTGAAAAAGACAAACATTTCTCCCTGCAATCTGCATTTCCATATGCTGTCCGCGGAGCTGACGAGAGTGGATAATTGGTCTGAATGTGGTGATGGAGAGAGAGAGAAAGAGAGAAAGGCCATCTGAAACATACCCATTACTGCCTGTTTCTCTTTTTTTCTACTCATCTTTTTTACAATCCAAACCACTTGTGCAGCTGAAAAGATTTGCCTCCTGCTCTGTTTCTCTCTCGCTCTCTCCTTTTCGACCTCCCTCCCTCTCTCTCTCATCCATATTCATCTCCCATCCTTCTCTCTGCCTCACTCCCCCTGTCACCCATGGCATGGCATTAATACAGCAATTAGCCCTGAGAGCAGATAATGGACTATTTCATACTGCAGATACAGGGAGAGAGAGAGAGACAGACAGTGTGAGAGAGACAGGCACAAAAAATGTGAGACAGAGAGAGAAAAAGAGACAGGCAAAGAAAGAGAACCAGTGAGAATTTAGCTGCTGAAAATACTGTGAAATAGAAAGTTTTATTAGGCAGTGGAAGAGAGCATCTGTCAGAATGTGAACAGGGGGCTAGGGTGTTGACGGTATAGGTATGGCCTACTTGTGCATCACCACGCCTTGCTGTGCATGAAATTCCAGTTTTTGTTTGCCAAAGGAGTAAAAGGAGAAGAAGGAGAAGAAATGGGTCAATCCATATAACTTTCCAAGTCATTCTCTAATACTGAGAAAGCTGGGATCTCACAGCAGAATTAGTGTGTGATGCTATAGCAGAGTACCTTTTGTTATTGGAAAGTAGCCTTATTAGCAAGTGATGGATAATAGCATTCACTATTAGCATTAGTAGCAGTAGTGTGTAATATATTGTGTTATGGACAGTAGTAGCATTAGCATGTTATGGATAGTGATAGCATTAGCATGTGGACAACAAACACAAAGAGAAGGAAGAGAGAGAGAGAGAGAAAGGGAGGGTGGTTATTGCAGCTGGATATTTATTCATTCAGATTCATGTTTTTTAATGAATTACTCACACATTGATAAAGATGTAAAAATGTACATTGTAGAAACAGTTCCCCTGGATAATGGCTTTCTTTTCTGGGCAAACATGGTTCATTCATTGGCTGGGAGTGATCAATACTCCCGCAAAGGTCGCCAATGGGACGAGGGGGCACATTGTCCCACGGTGATGCTCTTCGCTGCCTCCGGGGCCAGGCAGTGCGAGAGGCCCAATCAGCTCCTGCCCTCAGACCCCGCCTTTAGGGCGCTGAGTGATGACATCACATTTAAAGCATGATTTGGGAAATGAGTGACAGAGGAGGTTCTAGCAGCATGCAGTGTCTGTTATTTGTATTTATTCACTTGGCAAGTGCTCTTGTGCTGTGCAAAGCAAAGGTACATAGGAAAGGTGCATAGCAAATGCAGAAGGCCAAGCCTTAACTGCTACAATGATTAGACAGGGAAGCCAAAATGCAAGGGGTGGAGAAGTGTGGGGGTGCAGACGTGGAGACCAGCGAGCAGGGAGTGTCAGGAGACCCAGGTGGGAGAAGTCCAGGGCCTGGACCAGGAGGAAGGGACAGATCCTTTGGGTATGAACATGAAGCCATTGCTTGATCTGAGAGTCATGTGAGCAGCCGTGTAACATGGGAGTGGCTGGAACATACACCAGTGTGTGCTGGATTACATTTTGTTTTGTTTTTGGCAGAATGCACCACCATTTGAGAAAGACCAAAATTCCCTCCTCAACCCCGCTAATCTTGTCCTTCGGGGTATATTTTTACTGTATTTTTAAAAGCATTCTTGGTAATAGCGATGGGAATGCATTCACATTCATGGGCTATACTCTTATAACTGGATAATGGCCTCCTTTACATCCACGTCAAGGCTCCAGAGATCTCCACATCATGCATATCTTATCTCTCCATTACCCCTTTCCCACTCTAGAGCTGGAACCAGGCTTAGCTCTTTCCCACTGTAGAGCTGGAACCAGGCTGGCTCATTATAGCTCTTTCCCACTGTAGAGCTGGAACCAGCTCCTAGAAAAGCCCAGGGCACAGGTGGCAGCACAGGGTGCCTAGCCCCCATGAGTGGGCAGGAGGGGTGCGGGCCCAGGAGGCAGTGCAGGGTGACACTCTCCTGGTGCGATCTCAGTTTCGTGACTGTTTATGAGTTTATGTGTCTGTAATTCTGAGTGTGTATGTGCGTCTGTGAGTCTGCGCTTACATGTGAGTCTGGGTCTTGGGAATAAGGAGTTAACTGTTGAACAAACAGGGAAATCCATGCCGGGTTTTGTAAAGTACAGCGTAGCTGTGCGAGGGAGGGGGGGGAGGAGGAGGAGGGGGAGAGGGGGAGGGTGGGAGATTTCGTTCTGCATGTATTCACAGCACAGGGAATAGAGGCGTACATCTGGGCTAATATCTCCCCTGCAATATTCGCACCACTGCCGTGTGCCATTATACAAAGGAGAGAGGACGTGAGAGGCCTGGCGTGATAATTATCGTGAAACATTACAAAGTCTGCGATCGCTGAACCACTGGCTTGGGTGGCCGTCGGGGGCAAAACGAGAATATTACCGCCTCTCCCACCTTCGTGTCAGCCTCTCATCTGGAATCGCCTGATGATTTCCAACCCAGTGCGACGCTGCCGAAAGGAAATCTGTGTGCACATAAGTGAATCTGTTCACTGGAGATTCAAGGATTTTTGAAACTCATCATTCCATGTTTTCTTGTCACCTGTGATAGAGAATAAAAATAGAAAAATAACTATCCAAAACAGCGAAGAAAAGGGGACGACAGGCAAATGTGAACCCTGTTTTGTGCTTGTACTGTAAACCGGGACGGTTTGGGGAATGTAATTATCACTCCGCGGCACGTAAAATAGACTGCTCTCAGACAGAATCTTTTTTCATGCCCACCTTCATGCGAACGTTGAATACCGAATAAAGAAGAGCCCCACGAATAACCAACAGCACTGCTGTACGGATGACCGCCTGCTACCTTTGGCACGCGTGAATATAGGCTACAGTATTATAAACCGCAGGACATCTGTCGCATGAGGAGAGCCTCTCTTTTTTATAATAAAAGGATCAATAACGTTATTTTAATAAAATTTTGTTTATTTGCTTAAATTTGGAACTGAAAGAATGCAAATTGAAACGAGAAAACGTCGCACACATGAAAGGCAGTGTGTCTTGTGTCGCTTTAACACCAAATATTGAATAATAATTAATCAACTAGCCAGTCAATCAATCGATCGATCGATACATACGTCGGTAAAGATAAGTTTTTGGTTTTTTGCCGAACAAGACAAGTTCGACTGTGGACTTAAAGAACAAATGAATCAGTTAATCAATGTGTAAATGCAAATTTTGTTATTTAGTCATAATCGAGTAGCGTATAAGCTTGTGAGAAAACAGATGTTCGATTATGTATTAGTTTAGCGATTGCTGCCGCTGAATAATGATTATAGGCTATTTTTTAGAAATGGAATACTCAAATTTGTAAAGGAGAAGCTTTTTGAGGCGAAAATCAACACTTCGACACACTGACAGAGAGAGACAGAACGACTGATCTTTTCTCAGCGCGACGACATACGTCGCAAAGCAAACCTCTGGTATTTTTTGCAATCGCCATCAAAACAAAATCTTTATTTCCGTAATGACAACAGCACATGCAATTTGTTGATTATGGTAGTCTTTGATAAAATCAGAAAATCCGCTTTAGTAGGTTCTGTAGGTTTGTCTTTTTATTTTTGTTTTATCGACGTAATTTTCTGATGCTTTGAGCTTTCTGAGCATGGGAAGCGTTCTTCGCCACATTGTTGAATCTAACCTGTCATCTCCATATCGTTGAAACGGACTGCGGAAGAAATCTTTTTTCTGGCCATTATTTATTTATTATGATGGTGCTTCAGAGGTAGTGCTTTAATCATTCGTCTGTGAGGAAGCACATCTTAAGAAGGGACGTCGAGTGGTAGCTATTTATTTTGATTCGTCTTTGGTGTATTGATGTGAGAGTTAGCCTGCTATGTGGGAGGTTTCGCCGTCCTGCTCCTTATTTTCGGGGCGGATTTTTCTCGTTTCACACTCACTGGCTCGCGGGGTCTGCCTGGAAGATATCATCTGATTAATTTTTAATCTGAATGCATCTGCACGAAGAAGGAGAAAAAAGGGGAAAACAACGGATCACCAGAGAAGGAGACCGAAAAGGGGGGAAGCGAGAGGGAAGAATGAATGAGTCTCACTGAGCCAAGGAGGCAGGAGATCGGAGGAAGCAAGGTAAGACATGAAGCGGGCTTTTATGCAGGCTATTCCAGGCTACGGGGTGCAGCACCGAACGCGACCGCGGGGCCCGCCGGCTTCGTAACAGGGGGTGGAGAGGCGTGTAATGCGATTTATTTATTGACGTTTTATGCTTGGATAGAAACGGAGCTCGTGTTAATCTTGAATCAACACGCGCGTATTCATCACGGTTTATATGTACTCATACACGCGTGCGCGCGCGCGCGCACACACACACACACACACACACACGCACGCACGCACACACGCCCACGCACGCATTCATACACAGCCATAGGATGCGTGTGTTGACGTCGCGTGAGTATGTAAAAGGTTGCCGACGGCCTGTCGTTATAAACTGAAACGGTGACATTTTGCCCTCGTATGTTCCCCTCCATATTTGTTGAAAGACATCTTTAGGCTGTTTGAATATCGGTTCATTTATCTGAAGCTGGACATACGATATCAAAGTAAAGTGTTTACCGCTAATGTCATACAGCACAGAAGCGCACAGACATGAAAAGTATACATTATAGCCTACGTAGAAGTCATGATGAAAAAAATATATATATTTCGACCACATGAGTGACACAAGTGTGCCCTTTTTCGCATCATATAGGACACATGTCATTGCATAGTTTTTGTGTATCAGAAAACGATTACAATTATGAACAATGTACACAGATAACAAAGGACAAGCGGATATATATATATATATATATATATATATATATATATATATATATATATATATATATATATATATATATATGTGTGTGTGTGTGTGTGTGTGTGTGTGTGTGCGTGCGCGCGCGTGTGTACGTACATGTACGTATGTGTAGCCCTCGGCAGTCAGTGGTTCGTGAGGTGGCCGGTCCACCACCCCCACCGGTTTTCCATATCTTTACTGTCAGTCTGTCTCAGCTGATTTGTCTCCCTGACTAGTCACCTTTTATCATTAGGTGGTTTATGGTGTGCTGTACAAGAAAATCCGCATTAGGGCAGAGTAAAGCTCAAATGTGTGTTGCAGAGCAGAAACATTAATCCTCGACCTCGACCGTACACATCCCTTACACGCTGCTGCGTAGCCTACGGCCGTCAGTGGCTCACCTGAGCAGTGGAAATTTTGATAATAAAACGCAGTTTTTCTCATAAATATGTGTAGGATTTCACAGCTTTTCAACGAGCTCACGATCATATCATCACGTAATCTGACAGTTTTTTTCTTTATGGATATAATATCTTCATCTTGCTAGGATTCGATATTTGCCATTAAATGTCATTTAGTCAAATTCTCAAAAACTCGAATTCTGAAATACCACCCATAAAAAACGATATAGCGACCGCTTGTTGATTTGTCCTTTGGTATTTGATGTGCGGCGCATATTCCCTGCAGGCGCGTTACAAAGCCAACCAACGGGGGGTCTTTACCGGGGTCCCAGAGGAGTGGAGACGCCTAGGAGGACAACATCGATTTAATTTAGTGGAGTACACACTCACTCTATCACGTCTAAATCTGTAGATCACGCCGTCAAAATACCTTTACTTACCAGCCAGTTAAGCGATGTCGCAGCCTCTGTCCTTTATACCGTTAAAGCTTGGCGCCAGGAAGCACTGGAAAAGCGGAAAGCGCAATGACGTTATCTCTGCCAATGTATTGTTTAGCAAAATGACGTGACAAACTAAAACGAGACAAATTGCTGAGTTAGCTAAACAACACTAGCTAGGTGGTTCCCAATATCCCTGACTGGATTTCACGAATTTATCGCTCCTGTTAGTTTCTCTGTTGTATGGTAGATCGCTTGTCTCCTCAACCAAGCTGACCAGCGTGTCCTTGTTCTCGTCACTTGAAATCTCCGCCATGACAGCAGTTAAGAAGTGTCTTCTAGTCTTTCTAGACCTCTTTCCCCTTCTTGCTCAGAGTGAGAAGAGGGACCGACCGCCATCTCCAGTGGGTAACTAGAGACTGAGTGTGGAATTCACTGCAGTGATTACAAGCAATAGTTGGGCCCTGATCATGTCGTCACAGAAAACCAAACACCACAGATGTGCAATGAAATCTAATAGCCGATGTAGTTAATACGTAGCGGTAGCTATGACAAGCCACTTCTCCAAGGACGAATTGCGATAACCCTGCTGGCTGTAACAGGCCAATAGAGTTAATGTAAACAATGGTGTTTAATTGAATGTATTGCCAGAAATGGTGCCGCCCCATTGTTTTGCCTGTCCAGAGTGCTATAGTGTTATTCTGAATTATTTTGTTGCTCAGTTTTGGCCGTTATTATTCTTTGGTCTCTGTTTTGTGAATTTTGTTGTCTTTAAGATAACAATGATAAAATAATAGCAATTTCCCCCTCAAAAAAAAAAAAAAAAAAACCGTGGCAAGCTGAATATTGAGCATGAATACCAGAGCTTTCATGAACAGTTGGACAGGGGTTCACTCAATTTCCATGGCTTGGAAGATTGTGTTGCAGAGGTACACCAGTTCAGTGCAGTATGGTTTGCCAGATGGCTTTAAGGCTGATTGACAGGCAGAAATTCAGAGGTTAGCCTTTGCGTTAGCGTTGACACCGTTGCAGTTGTTCAATACCTGTAAATCTGTTGGATGTTGCAGCCTCTAGCTGCTGAACTTTGGGTCAATATTGCCAGCTGTGCCGCAATTATTGTCAGAAAGGAAAACCATAATCTTGGAACTGGACATGCACCAGACAGCATGTTATGCAGCAACAGAAAATCTGTCTGCCAGTCTTGTCTGTTTGTCACTTGACCCAGAGACACAGGTTGACACAGTCTTACACTGTGGGTGTATGTGTGAGGGCTCTCACAGGCTGAGACAGTCTTACACTGTGGGTGTATGTGTGAGGGCTCTAAGCCCACAGCCGGGAGGTTGCAGGTTTGAGTCACAGGAAGTGCACTACATTTGCACCCTCTCCTCCTAGCAGCTTGCCAGGCCTCCCTGCTCAGTGAGATTGCAGTCCCTGACAGTGAGGGTTACATGCATCTGTTAATAGCCAGGTTTCTGTCAGGTAAAACAATTTACCGCACAGATGGAATTTCATTCAAAGGAAGTTTTTTTTGACATTTACAGTGCATTCTTTTTGTAACATCCCCTTTTTTGATGTTACACAGGTGACATCACAGATGGAAGGAAAATGGCGGGAAGGAAAAGGGGAGGGGGGAGGGGTGCTGGAAATAGCTGCCAGCGGGGGCGCATGCTGTCCTGGCACCTGTAGGGAACCCCACTCAGCAGGGTTTGCCTCAGAAGCTCCCGCCCTGTCCCTCAGTTTCTCTGTAATCATGCACACGCTGGCGGAGGGGTGGTGAGAAAACGGCCGCCCCGTGCTGATTGGGCCGGTGAAATATCCAGATGCTTTTTATTGGTCAGCGCCTGCGCATACATTATCTCATTCTGACTCAGGTGAGCCAAGCTGCTTTAGCAAGGTGCTCCTACCCTTAGCTAAAATGTAAGATGTAAGCCATGAAGATTGTCCTGGGCAAACGTGTCTGAGGAAATAATACAGGTTCTGTTCCGTGTCATAGCTACAGCCGAGGGCATTCGCCGTTCTGTGTTTTTCAGGGTGCAATCGCCGACAGCTTGACCCCCCTGCCATTAGCGTGATGACCGCTGCTTTACAGGCTGGCTGTTTTGTAATCTATATTGTTATTGAATTCCTACAACGCTGAAAAAGCCAGCCTGTGAGTACAATGTGCTCATTTATGTGGTTACAGGGTGTTGTGTGTTGCTGTGAGGTGCTCTGCAGGAAGCAGAATATTCATGCCGGCTAATGGCCAGCCATCATTCAGAGCTGCGTACTAAAGCGCGCGACGCTACCAGCACCGTGTAAGCAAACATACAGGTTGCCATTCCCCTTCCAGGCCTGCGGTGGCTCCTCCACCCCTGCCCCCCTCCCTCGCGGCTGCCCGCATCTCACCAGAGCCAGGTCCTCTGGAAACGGCAGTGATTGAGGCTGTGCCACAGTGATAAACATGAGGACGTGGTTGCCTTTAAACTGCATTATTTTGTCTGGGCTCCTGGCACTTTCCTCTCTCTAATGACGTCAGATCAGAGAAGCAGAGATCCTCGATGGCACGAGGTTTTACACCACAGTCTGCAGTGAATGGCACAGACGCAGTGTGGGGGGGGAATAAACGTTCCCTTTCAATGAAGTCACTTTGTTAAGCTCCCAAACTGATCCTGAGAAGTGACAGATTTTTCAGTAGGTACATTCAGAAGAACTGCACCCATCTGATGAGAGAGCACTGGACTCTAGAGCAGCAATGTGGAGTCACGGTCAGAGCACTGGACAGTAGAGCAGCAGTGTGGAGTCACGGTCAGAGCACTGGACTGTAGAGCAGCAGTGTGGAGTCACGGTCAGAGCACTGGCCTCTAGAGCAGCAGTGTGGAGTCACGGTCAGAGCGCTGGACTGTAGAGCAGCAGTGTGGAGTCACGGTCAGAGCACTGGACTGTAGAGCAGCAGTGTGGAGTCACGGTCAGAGCACTGGACTGTAGAGCAGCAGTGTGGAGTCACGGTCAGAGCACTGGACTCTAGAGCAGCAGTGTGGAGTCAGTCAGAGCACTGGTCTGTAGAGCAGCAGTGGAGTCTGAGCACTGGACTCTAGAGCAGCAGTGTGGAGTCACGGTCAGAGCGCTGGACTGTAGAGCAGCAGTGTGGAGTCACGGTCAGAGCACTGGACTGTAGAGCAGCAGTGTGGAGTCACGGTTAAAACGAGTGCATTTAAAGTGAGTGTAAAAAAATCTCACAGTTATGCCCCCCTATATGTAGAATTAATTAAAAGCAAAGTGCTGCTTGCTTTCCAAAGGAGGGTCCTGCATTATGAAAGTCATGTGGTGAACGTGTCTCACTGCCTTGAACCTTATTGGCAGCTTTCATCAGACGCCCAGTGACCCCCAGACTAATTAGAGGTGTTTGGAGATTGATTGACAGCAGGGAATGAATACAGCATTTCTGTGGACCTGACATTTTCAGTGGTATGCTACTTGTATGAATAAGACTGTCCAAAAGGTATATGTGTCTGTGCGCATGTGAGAGAGGGTGCTTCTTGCTAAGATTATATATGTTTCTGTTTGCTGAATCTTTCTGTAAATCACTGTGTTGTATTTCTTGCTGTGTGTGGCATTCTGTGTTGGTTGTGTTTGCGTATGCTCTTCACCATGTGACAGAATTACCTTACCAGAATTACCTCATGAACCCAAAACATTGGACTACAGCTTTGATTATTAGAACAATTTAATTGAAATAAAATGTTATTGGTTACTTATATCAGTTGAAAATCGTGTTAATTTCAAATTATTTTCAGGGCATTATTTGAACTGTAGGTGTGAGTTTACTCGTGGATATGTTTAGTTCCGATAGCTTTGGTTATTTACCTTAGCAGGTTATTCTATTCTTATTCTTAACCCTGAAGGGGACAGGCTGAAATTGTAACAGCACTTACCGGCTGATTTCTTCTCCATGTGTGACGGCAGACTCTACACTGCAGGGGTCGGTCACTCTTTTGTACATGGAAACACAGATCTCTTCATTTCCGACCTGGGATTAGTTGCAAATCGGATCTGAATCATCTGGGCTCCAAATCTCGTTGGTTGCCTGTTCCTCAGTGACCGTGCGGCAGCGGATGCCCTCATTCCAGCCCTATGTCGAGTGGTGTCGAGGCGTCCAGTCAGGGCGTCCCCTCTGATTGGACAAGCGAGTACACATGCATCAGTTGGCAGCCGAACCTGCGGTGATGTCGCCTTTGAGATGAGGCCTTGGGATTTGTGACTGAGACCACTGTGAATATTTCCATGATGTTGGTTAACGTGAATGCAGAGGAGTTGTGTGGTGTGTGTGTGTGTGTGTGTGTGTGCGTGTGCGTGTGCGTGTGCGTGTGTGTGTGTGTGTGAGTGTGCGTGTGCGTGTGTGCGTGTCCACATACATGAGTGTACAATGTACTCTACATGTTTGTGCTACATAATATGCCTGTCATGTGTCTGTACATGTGCTTGAAGGCAAGGTCATACTTTTAGCTGTGGGGTTTTTAGCCTCAGATGTGCCACTTTTAATGATGATACAGACTTTAAGCAGTGTAGCTGGGGGGCTTTTAAACTGTGGGATTATGTATGAGAAGGGGTAAAAATTCAGCAGGTTCACTCTCCACACACAGCGTAGACCTAACGAAGGGTTCACTCTCCACACACAGCATAGACCTAACAAAGCATGACAGGGAATGTCTGCCGCTGTGACCAAATAAATCTTACCAGAGTTTAAGAAGTTTTACAAGCTGCGTAAAAACAGTTTGTAGAGTAAACAGCCTGTTGTAAAATGCACTCGTACTGTCGTAAAAAGCATAAGTGTGGCCTAAAGGCTCTTGGGAAGCAATTTTCCCAGGATGCAAAGCATCTTCTTTTTCAATATGACAAGAGGAAAATAGAAAGAGCTGTTGTGAGGTTTATTAGTGAAGAGCAGTGAGCTCTACATTAGGACTGCAGAGATATTCAGCCGCTCCATCCAGAGCCTCTTACAAGAGCTTCTAAACATGTCTGCGCTGGGAAACTGTTCTAATGGCTGCCTAGCAGTCAGAAGTACGCTGTTACACTGAAATACTGAAAAATATCCCCAAATTTAAGGCTTATAAGTCAGCACATCCAGATGGGAAATTTGCAAGGGCTCTGCAAAGTCATGTATAAACCCTTAAAAATATTTGCACACTCTAGAAACAAGGCAGTATAATACCAATGTACAAGAATGCACTGATCCAGGGCACCGCAGGCCAGCTATAGTCCAACATGTGTCTCGTGCAGAAGACTGAGCTCCAGCCACTGGGGATGGGTTGTTCCTGGATAAAAGGAGCATAATAAGGGGTAGCTGGAATCTGCAGGCTGAGATCTTGCTGAACAAACCTAGATTTCAGGGGGAAATGTTTGACTCCTGTTGAGCCTGATATGTATCTGCATTTTGCCAAAGTAGCATATGAGTGACTGATTATCAGACTGGACTCTGAAGAATGAAAGGAAATATCTCCAACATTTATAATATTTAAAATTGGCTCTGGTGCAGAAAATAAAGGCTAAGACGTGGCATCTGAGTGAGGTGCTGTTGGAAGTGGAGTTTGGTGGGGATTGGTGAGTTGGACCGCTGCTGTTGTTGATTCGAATAAATGACAATGATAAGGATGTTGGTACCAAACCAGTGAAACGTAGCCAGTGAATAACAAATTTAAGGGTTGAAGCAAAATGTTATTTAAGTAATTCAGGAAGATTTATGTAGAAACCAGGATGGGGCAGATACCTGGTAAATGAAACATTGGAAAGTTCTCTATATTGTTAATAAGAATTAATAGAATGAGAGTGAGATGGAAAAGAACTTGTGCCTTTTTACTGTATTGGACTGTGTCCTGGTGACTGAGAGGATGGCACGTTTGGAACATATTGTAAATATGCAAAAAAATCCAGTCACAAAAATGACAATCAAGCAGCAGTTCTCAGCAACAGTACACTACAAAGAAGAATATAAAAAAGAATAGAAACAGTAATTATATTAGTGCTGCCAGCTCAAAATCACAAAGTAAAGGCTTGTTCTCCTGCCCATAAGGTTTTGTTGAATTTAAAGAGAGGGGGAGAGAAGGAGAGTGAGAGAGAGAGCAGGAGAAATAAATGGAGAGCAAGAGAGAGAGGGAAACTGAAAACGGGGAAGGTTTCAGGAGTCAATACTAATATGTTTGAAGGAAAGTTACAGAGACGTCTGGCGCTATGGTCAGATGTTTGGGCTTTCTAATTGGTCTTGGTCAGTAATGCTGGTGTGTGTGTGTGTGCGTGTGTGTGTGTGTGTGGGTGTGTGCACGTGCGTGTGTGCGTGTGCGTGTGCACGTGTGTGTTTGTGCGCGTGCGTGTGTGTGTGTGTGTGTGTGCGTGTGTGTGTGTGTATGCATGCGTGTGTGTGTGTGGGTGTGTGCGCGCGTGTGTGTGTGTATGCATGCGTGTGTGTGTGTGTGTGTGTATGAGAGAGAGAGAGACTGTGTGTCTGTCTGCAGAGAGAGAGGAAGGTAGGAGGAGGGGGAGCGAATGGAGAGCAAGGTGCCAGATGGGAAGAGGAAGGAGAGAGAGGGAAAAAGAGGAGTGGAAAGAGAAGAAAAACACCCCAAGCGTGGGAGAGAGCATCCAGAGTGCCTTAATTAAGACTGATAATTAAGTTGGGATTTTTTCTCTCTCTCCTGAGACCCCCCCCCGCCCACCTGGTGTTTCCACCCATTCATTCATCCTGACTGACACACCACATTATGATTACTGACCGCTACTGACCACAATATGACCAGGACTGACCACAACACCACCACTGCCTACTGCAACATTATCAATGGACCACAGCACAACACACAGCTGCTGCCTATAGCATAATCATCAGCGCTCACCGAGAGGGAAGGGAGGGAGGGGAAAGGAAAGGCAGAAGCAGAGAGATGCAGATTCACCTGAGCTCCGGCTCCGTAGGTGGGGTTATCCGGTGAGGGATTAACATCGTCTGAACTCAGCTCAGCCCAGCTCTGATCGCACGGAGAGAGATTCCTCACTATGAATCATAATCCAAACGACCCCGGCAGCACCCAGCAGAGACCACTCTCCTCTGAGGCTCTTCCTCGGGTCTCTCTGCAGGACGGGTGTGGGGGCTGGAGCAGACGTGGGGGACACTGCAGCACCATCCCCCCCCCCCATTCCCTTCATCTCCATCTGAATCTACCCCAAATTCAGATTCAGCTTCAAATGCACTTTATTGGCATGTCTCCTGAAAAGACAGTGATGCCAAAGCAATTACCTTTCACTACCTTTATAGTATTTAAATTAAAATGATGAGTAATAAATCAACCAGAATTAGTATGGACTATTAATACACATAACACAGATAATAAAATAAAAACCAACCAAATAAATAAATGGTGATTCTGAACGTTGGTTATTGTTTCTCCGGTTGTCCCTTAGGCCGCAGCAGGAGGTCTGAGCTGCAGATAAAATGGTGAAAGCTGCTATGGGGTTGCACCTCTCCCTGAAAGGGACTGGACCTCCAGCCATTCCTCCACAATTTGGGGGAAGATTTTTGTTCTTAAATTTGAATATTTAAAGTGCCCATGGCAGTTTCACAGGGAATGAGGCTCTGTCTCTACCTCTCTCTCTGGGTAGAGTGAGCACAGCCTGTCCTCCCTGTGCAGCCAGGTCTGCCTGTGACAACCTTCTCTCTCCTCCTTCTTCTACCCCCCCTCTCTCTCTCTATCTGTATCTCTCTCCCTCTCTCTCTCTTCCCCCACCCTCTTTCTCTCTCTCTCTCCCTCTCTCTCTTCCCTCCCTCCCTCTTTCTCTCCCCCTCTCTCTCCCTCTTTCTCTTCCTCTCTGTCACTCTCCTTCTTTCTCCTTCCCTCTCTCTCCTTGTTTTTCTCTCTCCCCCTCCCTCTCCCTCTGCCCCCCCTCTCTGTGTGGATGTGGTTTTCTCAGTATTGGCAGCAGAAGATAGATTGGAGGATGATGTATTTGACGGGACGGACGGAGAGTGATGGATGGGGTGATGAGATTAATGCAGTGCTGAGGTGTTTGTGTCCGTGTGGACGACTGGCAGAGAGATGGATCAAACGGACCAGCAGATAACACAAATCCAGCCCCATAATACACCCCCACTCCAAGGAAGGGTGGGAGAGTAAAAATGTATGCTCACTGAGGGCGTACGGGACAGGGGTGTGAGGGACCGTGGGGTTAGAGTATAGGGGACAGGGTGTTAAAAAGGCTGGCTGTTTCTTGAAGTCTGTGGGGGCTGAGCAGCCAATCACTGGCCAGCAGAAGGCGTGCCTCTGGAGTCTTCCGTAAGGAGCGAAGAGTAAGTTCGCGAAATGCACCGGGTGCCGCAAGTTCGTAAAGAGTTTTAATTAAACAGTTTAAATGCCTCAGTTTACCGCGATCATTACTTCAGTTACATTGGGATTTGTGCGTCGATGAAACAGTAAGTTGTTCCCTGTGTTTTCCTTTGGCGTAGTTCTGTAATTAAACATTAAGAGATTGTAGCATGTACGATAGCATGTTTAAGGTTTGAGGCGATCATTGTAAGACGGCATAAATATCGCGATGTTCCGTTAATAGATCGCCTTTCTGTTAGCGAGCCGTGTATTAAGATAATTAAGCATACGTTTACTCTGTATACATTATTAAGATGTGTAACGTTTATGCTGTTTTTCTTTTCCACTGGCGCATGCGTACTAAGGCTCATGTGCCTCAACGTGAAAATGCATGCTCTAGTCTCGCGAACAGTAACCGGATAGCATGCATCTAAGCAGAGAATAGTTTGTACATTATCTGTAGGTTACCCCTAAGACAGTAAGGCATGTTACTCTGAGTTCATTAAAGATATTAGAAAGGATGTGTATTTGATATGTATCATATGTATGCTTAAGTTTATTTGTATTTTGGTTGTACTAAGTCTGTTTGTATTCTGTTTACTTTGTTTATATTTATAGAAACCACAAGTCTCAATATCACAAGTCACAACACCACTAGGGCCACTACCTCAAGCATAAATAAAAGAACCCTTCATTGTAACAAGGCCTGGTGATTGGAGTCCCTCTTCTACAACACCGGAGTTCTAACCGGACCCTCCACAGTGATTTGAACGGTCCCATCAGCATAAGTTCACTGTTCTTCACAGGGGGTGTGAGGGGCAGTGGGGTTAGGGTACAGGGGACAGAGGTGAAATGCAGTGCCATTGTGGGAAACCTCAGAGATGACACCATCTGCTACTCTACACACCCCAGATCTACACCCCCGCCTAATCCATACAGCCCATCACTACAGCCCCCCCTACTCTACACAACCCAGAACTACACCCCCGCCTACTGTACACACCCCAGAGCTACACCCCCACCTACTCTACACAGGTTTCATTCAGTGTTGGCAGAGCTCAGCTCTCTACCTAATCTTTCTGAACCTGTTCTTGCCTGTTTTGCATGATTGACACATCAGTTTAAATAGTGATCACCCACCTGCAGCTCATTCTCTTTTCGTTCCGTTGTGTCTTACATGGTGGCATTAGCTTTTCCTTCTTCTGCGTCAGTCATAGAGAAATAAAGAAGGCTTTTCAATGGTCGTTGCTTCACAGAGAAGCGATGACGTAGGATATTAAGCTGCATCAGTGGCCTCCAATCTGCATCTGCAGCACCCCCAGACTAACATCACTCTGCGACCTGGGCACTGGTGCCATGAGGAAGTGAATGCAGGAAATAAATACACAGTTATTCCTGTTACTTTGGTTTCCCTTTCTGTTAATGATCATGTGCCTGTTTTTTTTAAAGTTTGACTTACCTGCTCTAAGCTGATCATTTACCTCAGATACGAAGCAAATAGAAGGTAATGATGTTTTATTGTGAATATGATAATAAAAAATGCATAATGATAAATAAAATCATTATGATAAAAAAATGATAAATAATAGCTATGCATATTTCAAAGTGGGTCTGCATTGTGTATATTCATACACTGTATGCATTATTTTCTCTGGCACAGTTTTGTCAATAGGAAGTGGAAGATGTTTGGCCTGCCAGCACTGGTTTGGTGGCCCCCAGGAAAAACTAACTGAAGAGTCTTACCTACACAGTCAGCTCACAGGTGGATGATGATTATTTAAACTGACATGAAACACCTCTCACCTCACTCAAAGCCTCACTTCACGCATTTATTCTAACAGGAAACACAGCTAGCCGGCTGCCTGACCAATAAATGAGGTCCATCCAGAACAAGCCTATCCCCATTGGCTACCCACATCCCCAAAGCTTCTGTCCTAGAGACGCACTTAACCCCACCGTGGTGATCAGGTGTGGAGTAGCGTCTGCTGTCGGCAGAGTGTGAATCCTCAGCAGATGCAGATTTGGGGCGACACTGTCGGCTCCTGTCTGACCCTTCCTACAGCTGGTCATCACCCCTCCACCTCTACCACAAATGCAGCAAAACGCAATCTGCACCCACAAATCAGCCAACCCCCTCAGGCACAAGCAGAGCACCAAATGGAACAACTACCTATAAATGTTACTAGCAGGAGGGTTATTAATCACTGAAAACACCACAGTTATGTGAATGAGGTTTAAAAGATGTTAATTATCACAGCTTGGAAATATGTCATATTTCTTCCTGGAGTGATTTCCGGTGATAAATACAGAAAACACGTCCTGAAAGAGTACGTCTTTTAACACTTAGATAAGTGCCTGGAAAGGTACATTCAAGTTTCCTAGACTCCCTTGCTAATGGCCAGAAGGACCCTTGTGACGCGCACACACGCACACACTCACACACACGCGCACACACACACACGCCCACACACCTGCACACACACACACATACACACACGCACACACACTCACACACGCACGCACACACACACGCCCACACACCTGCACACACACACACACATACACACACGCACACACACTCACACACACACACGCACGCACACACACGTACACACGCACACACACCTGCACACACACACGCCCACACACCTGCACACACACACACACACACACCCACACACACGCCCACACACACACACACACTCACACACACATGCACACACACACACGCCCACACACCTGCACACACACACACACACACACACACACACACACACACACACACACACACACACACACACACACACACACACACACTGCATATGCAGAAGCGTCAGCGCTGAGGTCACAGACCCTTCACTAACCCTGTCGGAAGGATCTCTCTGTCTCAGGTAATGGCGGTGATGATGATGCAGGAGTGTGCAGGGGTGTTTGACAGGCCTCCCTCCCCGTCTCCCTGTGTGGAGCCTGAGACACAAGCCTACCTCTTCCGCTTTAGTGAAGACACGCCCAGGAAATGCCCCGCCCGTTTAACAAGCTGTCAAATACACCTCCAAAACTAATCAAGGCAAAAAGCACTCACAGTCACATGATCGCTATGTGAAAACATGAAACAAATGCAAAAACACATTAGAAAAGTATGCACGCATATACATGCTCACATCTTTCGGCGAGAGCTTGGAAACTGCTGTTAGAGGCATGAATGGAGATGAACCGGAGATCAGGGTTCCAGGAAGCACTGTGCATGAACACAGAATTGTCTTATTCATCCTCTGCCTCTCTCTCTCCCTTTCTCAGCCTGTTGTTTTAGCCCCCCACCCCGCAGTTCCCTGGCTGAAGGCTCAGTGTTTTCTTTGTATCATGTTTCACCATCAATTCCCACAAAGTACCAATTGAGATGGATCTCTGCGTCTGTCACAATAGCAGCGGGACCCACAGATTTCTAAATGGGATTAGGCTTAAATAGAATTTAATTTTCACCGTCGCTGTCTGCCTCCCAGACAATCTGACGGCACAAAAGTAAGTCTGTGTGATTGTGCGTGTGTGTGTGTGTG
>CM032893.1:29456918-29469418 GCA_019176425.1 Megalops atlanticus
AACCTCACACCTGGAGAGAAAGAGCACCAGAAGGGAGGACAGAGAGAGAGGGAGAGAGAGAGAAAGAGGGAGAGGAAGGGAGAGAAAGCCTTAGGGAGGGGGTGGAGATGGTGAGATGGAAAAGTTGTGTCTGAATAGAGACACAGTACAGTGAGATGTACAGAGGGAGAGGGAGAGAGAGGGGGGGGCAGAGGCAGGCTGAGTGGCCCTTTGGAGGAGTTGCCATGACAACAGCACCTTTGCAGTGTCAGAGTTATGAGCATGTGAGGGTGCATGCATGTTATTGAGGGAGTGTGTGTGTATGTGTGTGTGTGTGTGTGTGTGTGTGTGTGTGTGTTTGAGAGTGTAGGTGTGTGTGTGTGTGTGTGTGTGTGTGTGTGTGTGTGTTTGAGAGTGTAGGTTTGTGTACCTCACTATACATCTCACTATAGCACAGTTTTCCAACACTGTTCACTGCTGGTTTTTCTGTAGTCATTTCTTTGGCAGAACAGCCATTTTATTCCTCTCTGTGCAAAGGAGAGAGAGAGAGAGAGGGAGAGGAAAGGGCCTCAGAGTTCAGGGGTTTGTGTGAAGTTCCCAAACTGATGACCATGCTGTGCAATAATACTGAAGTGTACTTGATATGCTTAATCACTGGAACAGGGAAGCTCTGTTTGTTTTCAGTTCAGCTGTGCGCATGACACTGGTCTTCACAGTTTGAATCCTTTACCAGAATCCTCGAAGGACTTAATTCTGGTTGTAAGAGTTTTGTATCGTTACAATGAGTTTGCATTGTTTGAGCAAGGCTGTGTAAACTGGACTTCGTGCAGTGATTTTGCTAAGTGTAGAGGCAAGGATCCTTTGGAGAGAATTGAGCCTGCATCAGGATATGCTTATCCCTGACTGCTTGCATCTGGAATATTTTGCACTCTCCAGAGCACCTCAGAATAATAAACCAAAAGGTAGTGCTTCGTTCTGCTGACAAGAAACCCCAACAGGTGCTGGAGAGTGAAACATTTCCTCGTTCCTGTATGGTGGGCTCGCATGAAGCTCACAGACCTGATGTGAGAGGAGGCAGTTTCTCCAGGTCCAAATGGCCTCACACCTGCGGATGCAGTGGCTCTAACCCTAGATGCAGCATTCAGAGAAGGGAAGGGACGCTGTGGGCTTCACACAAACACTGCATTCTGTGCATATGGCAACACGTTTAGCAGCAAGTTCTTGCTGTATGGAATATGAATTTGAATTTGAGACTGGGGCATGGGACACAGGTGTCACGACTGGGTCTTCCACCTCATTGGTGCATGTCACATGATCTCCCCGATGTCACGTGATCACCCCCATGTCACGTGATCACCCCCTGGTCATGGGTAGTCTGAGGAATGTGTCACCTAACATGCGCAGTACGTTTCACTGTTCCATAGGGGATCCACTTTGTAATAGCTAATGATGTCAGCTCACAAAAAGCTAACACGCGATATGTACACTCCTCTATTTTAACTCTGCCTTTCCATCTCTTTATCTGTCCATTCTCTCTCCTTCTCGAGTTCTGTTGTCCTCTCCTCCATTAGCTGATCTCTCTCTCATCATTTTTCCCCTCCATTCATGCAGCCTTGTGCACCCCACCTCCCCCTCTCTCTCCTAATGGGAGGCTGGTTCTGTCTATAGTGCCTCTGCAGGATTCTGACCTGCTTTGACCTTTTCTGATGCCCCCTGGCATCTCTCTGCTTTGTAGTAGCATCGCCTCAAAGACAGCTCCACTCTTCCCTCCCTCTCTGTCCCCCTCTCTCCCTCCCTCCCCGTCTCTCCTGCCTGAGGGAGAAGCTGAGAAATAGAGAAAGCGCTGAACCCTGCTGGCCTCTGATCTCTCCCTCTCCCTCCCTCTCTCCATCCCTCCAACTCTCTCTGTCTCATCTCTGTCTCTCTGCCCAGTTTATCACACACCCAAGGGGTATGCTCCATCTCTCTCAGACCCTCTTGTGTGTGTGTGAGTGTGTGTGTGCGTGTGTGTGTGTGCATGTGTGTGTGTGTGTGTGCGTGCGCATGTGCATGTGTGTGTGTGTGTGTGTGTGTGTGTGTGTGTGTGTGTGTGTGTGTGTGTGTGCGTGCGTGCGCATGTGCATGTGTGTGTGGGTGTGTGTGTGTGTGTGTGTGAGAATGGGGAGGAAAGCTCAGACAGCAGGACAGGTAGGAGAAATCCCAGGATGTGAGGAACAGCAGAGGCCTGATCTGAGTGCAATTGTCCTGTATCTCCTGCAATTTCTGACCATTGCATGTGCTGTTTGCTGCTAAAATGGGAGGAAATACTTGGAGCTGCAGTTGTGTGTGTGAACAGCACCCCTGGTTCCTGACCCCCAATGTAAAGTGTCCAGGGAAAAAGGTCAGGCAGAATGTGAAAGCTCACTGCAGGCAGAGCTGATTTAGCCACACACATTGAGTTCCACTGAGTGAAGTGCGCCCAGTGCAGTGGGTCCAGCACGCTCACAGAGGACAGAGCGAACACACGCGTGTGAGAGCGAACACGGGCGTGTGAGAGCGAACACGGGCGTGTGAGAGCGAACACGGGCGTGTGAGAGGGAACACGGGCGTGTGAGAGGGAACACGGGCGTGTGAGAGGAACACGGCGTGTGAGAGCGAACACGGGCGTGAGAGGGAACAGGGGCGTGAGAGGGAACACGGGCGTGTGAGAGGGAACACGGGCGTGTGAGAGCGAACACGGGCGTGTGAGAGGGAACAGGGGCGTGTGAGAGGGAACACGGGCGTGAGAGGGAACAGGCGTGTGAGAGCGAACACGGGCGTGAGAGGGAACACGGGCGTGAAGAGAGCGAACACGGGCGTGAGAGAGGGAACAGGGCGTGTGAGAGCGAACACGGGCGTGTGAGAGGGAACACGGGCGTGTGAGAGGGAACACGGGCGTGTGAGAGGGAACAGGGGCGTGTGAGAGGGAACACGGGCGTGTGAGAGCGAACACGGGCGTGTGAGAGCGAACACGGGCGTGTGAGAGGGAACACGGGCGTGTGAGAGCGAACACGGGCGTGAGAGGGAACAGGGGCGTGTGAGAGGGAACACGGGCGTGTGAGAGCGAACACGGGCGTGTGAGAGCGAACACGGGCGTGAGAGAGGAACAGGGCGTGTGAGAGGGAACACGGCGTGTGAGAGCGAACACGGGCGTGTGAGAGGAACACGGGCGTGTGAGAGGGAACACGGGCGTGTGAGAGCGAACACGGGCGTGTGAGAGGGAACACGGGTGTGTGAGAGGGAACACGGGCGTGTGAGAGCGAACACGGGCGTGTGAGAGGGAACACGGGCGTGTGAGAGCGAACACGGGCGTGTGAGAGGGAACAGGGGCGTGTGAGAGGGAACAGGGGCGTGTGAGAGGGAACACGGGCGTGTGAGAGGGAACACGGGTGTGTGAGAGCGAACACGGGTGTGTGATAGGGAACAGGGGCGTGTGAGAGCGAACACGGGTGTGTGATAGGGAACAGGGGCGTGTGAGAGGGAACACGGGCGTGTGAGAGCGAACACGGGCGTGTGAGAGGGAACACGGGCGTGTGAGAGGGAACACGGGTGTGTGAGAGGGAACATGGGTGTGTCTGGCTTGCTGCGGTCGGAGGGAGCGTGTGTGCCGGTGGGTGGAGTCCTTTCCTGGGTGGGGCTGATGGTGGGAGAGTGCTGAGTACAGCCACACACCCCTCCGACAGCGAGCAGGAAACAGGAACTGGGCCAAGTCCAGACTGCTGCGGTTTGGAGGGGTTCAATAGACCTCTCTTTGCCAACTGCTTTGTGCACAAACAGCACTTTCTCTCCAATGTCAGAGTGTTTCACCGTGTGTGTCTGTATGTGTGTGTGTGTGTGTGTGTGTGTGTGTGTGTGTGTGTGTGTGTGTGTGTGTCAGAGTGCATGGGTCTGTCTCTCCATCTGTCCGTCTTTCTGTCCATCTTTGTTTTTCTCTCTGTCTGTCTGCGTGTCTGTTCAGCGCACAGCTGGACACACTCAGATTGCTGAATGGGTCAGCAGCAGCACCGAGGCCCTGCCCAAACACTGCCCTGCTGAGCTGAGAACAGGTGCAGCAGGGTGCTTATGCCCCTGCCAAATACCGTCCTGCGGCTCCCAGTGAGCATGTGCAGGGTGTCTGCTCTCTGCTGCGTCTCACTGTGGCACATCCTGGGGGAGAGAACATGCTGCTGGAGATACACTTCTGCCCTGACCGCTGGAGAGAAGGAGGGAGGGCAGAGGAAAGGAGGGGGTGAGTGTGTGAGTGTGTTAAACCATGTTATGCTGCCTTGTGCTTCCCTCTGTCTGTCTTTGCTCTTTGTCAGGACTAAGACCTGGCCCCTTACCCCAGGGAGGAGGCAGGAGCAGCCAGACAGAGGCATTACAACTTAGTTCAACAAAGACTCCTAGATTTAAGAGGGTCATAATTGTAATTACAGTGAAGGAAACCGAGAGAGGGAGAGAGAGGGAGGGAGAGAGATGGAGAGAGAGAGGGAGAGAGAGGGAGAAAGAGAGGGAGAGAGAGAGAGAGAGAGAGAGAGGGAGAGAGAGAGAGAGAGGGAGAGAGAGGGAGAAAGAGGGAGAAAGAGAGAGAGAGAGAGGGAGAGAGAGAGAGAGAGAGGGAAAGAAGGTAGGATGTGTAAGAGGGCCAGGCATGGACAGGCTGGCTCATCATCCTGCTTTTCACTGGGATCCAATCAGAATGGCGTGTGGACTGCTGCTGGCCAATCAGAGTATCGCGGACCTTTAATGTACAGACCCGACGGTGCGCTCTGAAATCTGTCTCTGCCGCTGTTACGGCTACCTGCAGCCAGATTCGCTGGTTCACTGTGAACATTCATGAAACAGACAGCAGAGGAACCTGCCCCAGAACACAGCAGCTGAATATCTGAGCATGTTAGCTGGAATATCTGTGGTAGCATTCTGTTACAGCAGGAAGTGATGTCACAGCGGGCAGGCCAATGAGATGCCAAGGGAGAACGGCCACTGTGGTTTCAACAGCTGATCATGGTCAACACTACACATGTATTTGTACTAATGTAAGGTTTCTCTTATTATTATAAATATATTTTGGTGTATCTAAATATTCAGCAGTGTGGGACACAGTGTAACATATTCAGCAGTGTGGGACACAGTGTAACATTCAGCAGTGTGGGACACAGTGTAACATATTCAGCAGTGTGGGACACAGTGTAATATTCAGCAGTGTGGGACACAGTGTAACATTCAGCAGTGTGGGACACAGTGTAACATATTCAGCAGTGTGGGACACAGTGTAATATTCAGCAGTGTGGGACACAGTGTAACATTCAGCAGTGTGGGACACAGTGTAACATTTCGGACTGTGAGGCACGGTATAACCTATCCAGCAGTGAGAAGACCAGTTTAGAACATTCCTTGTTTTTACCCTGGTACCACTAACTGGTAGACAGGGCAGTTGGTGGTCATTGTTTTCCTACTGTGGAGCAGAAATGAAAGGGATTCACTGAGATTGTTCGGGCGGTCAGGGGAGAGTGGGTGTTCGGGGTTTGTGCTGCCGGTGGTGTAGGGTTGCATGCACTGAGCCCTGCCGTGCAGAGCCAGGGCGCGGCCAGCAGAGCTGATCTGGAGACAGGAGAGAGCCAGCGCTGTTAGCATTCTGCGTCGCCAAAAATGAAAAGGGACAGAACTGCTGACTGCGAGCCTTGTCTGTCCTTGACTGACAAATCATGCTGTGTTACACTGAGTTGTTTCCCCGGGGGGACATGGGTGTCTGCTGTAGAGGGTTCCATGCCTGAGTGGATTTTCCTTGTGGGCTCATTAGACTTCTGGGTCTACTACAGCTGACATGAAAACACTGTTAAAACATTCTCAAAATGCTGTGTGTTGCTGACCCTGTTATCATTACAAGGCAGCAGATGACTGTACAAGATGGAGCACCCACACAGACACAGGCACACAGCGTTCGGGTCAGCTGGGCCTCCCAGTCCCTCCTGCTAAGATCCGCCCTGAGGCCTCTCCCACTAATCTCCACGCCAAGATCCTCCTGGCCCTTCCCGCTAATGTCCGCCCTGACAATCTCCTGGCCACACCCGCTAAACCCCTGGAAGGGCCGCTGCTCTGGCCTCCCCAGCAGAGCTTTCCGAAAATCAATACTTGCCTTGATTCTCAGTTTAGCAGCTGATTGACGGGTCCTGGCTGAGAGAAAGAGAGCCAGGGAGTCAGAGAGAGAGAGAGAGATGTTTTTCTTCCAAAAATCATTCTAAACCCAGGTGTGCCCCTCCAAGGAGACCTGTCATCTGCGGAGTTGGGGGTGGGGTGGGGGTGGGGGCATAAACTCATTCAAAGAGGTGCTGCATTGATCCATTCCACAGCTCACAGCAAAAAGAAGCAAGAACAACAGGCTGGGAGGTGGGATGAATGTCTCAGCCAAGATATGCTGTGATACACAGCAGCACTGGGCTTTAGTGCTCCTGATTGTAACCATGAGGTTGCAGGTTTGAATCCCATGTAGGGGCACTGCTGCTGTGCCCCTGAGCAGTGCCCTTAGCTGGAATTATGTGGTTGGCTCCTCAGCTGTCCCTGTGTGTTTTTGGATGAGATGAAAATGTGCATTCTGTAAGTCAGGCCATACACGCCACCTTTCAGACTGGCCCTTTTCAAACAACCATTTTCAGCAGACAGGCCCTCTCCTCAGCACACACGGACTTGGTTAGAAACTGAGTGGCAGTCAGGCTCCGCAAGCTTTCGGGAGGACGCAGCAAATGCGTCTGTTTGCTGACTCAACCCCATGTAGATTAAATAATTAACTCTGCTTTTAAAATGAGATCAGCAGACAGGAGGCAAAGGATCTGAACTCCTCTTTTATTGGTTGAGTAAAGGATATAAACTCCTCTTTCATTGGCTGAGGAAAAGATCTAAGCTGCTGAGTGATCACAGAGGGCCGAACCTCTTCTCTCTCTCCATTATTTATCAGAACATAGAAATAGCGAGGCAGAGTGAGGAGAGAGAGAGAGGAGAAGCAGGGTGTTAAAAGAGTGGGGCAAAGGAAGGTCTGAGGGGGAAGATTCTGAGAGAACAGGTGTCTGCCACACCTGAACAGGAGACAGGAAAGGGTCATGGCCAGCACAGAGGAGGACAGAGAGAGAGAGAGGGAGAGAGGGAGAGAGAGAGAGAGAGAGGGAGAGAGAGAGAGAGAGAAAGAGAGAGAACTGAATTCTTTTGTCTGTAACATGGCAGAGAGGGAGAGAGAGGGAGGGGGTGTGAGATAGAGAGAGAATGATTCACAGAAAAAGAATGTGAGATTGAGACAGAATGATGTACAGAGAGAGAATTCTCAAGAGATGCTCTCTTGTGGAAGGCAGGTGTTCCTTTCCTGGCAGTAATGACCTTTCTGAAAGCAACCAAGGAGCTGGACAGCAGAAATCAGTGCTTATTACAGACAGACGGACAGACAGACCATAATTTCTGTCCCTGTATGGGACAGACAGACAGACCTGTGGAGGTAATACACTTTGTAGAATAAAGAGGGACAGCTGCATTTTTAATATGATGTGTCAGAAGGACTCACACACATTCCCTCTCTGCCTCTCTCTCTCTCTCTCATACACACACACACACACACACACACACACACACACACACACACACACACACACACACAGGAGGGCTTTTCTCATAGTGCTGGACAACATCATCCTGACTCATAGATTCTAAACTGGGTCAGAAAGAGTCAGAGAGAGAGAGACAGAGTGAGAGGGACAGACAGAGTGAGAGGGACAGACAGAGTGAGAGGGACAGACAGTGAGAGGCAGAGTGAGAGAGAGACAGAGTGAGAGGGACAGACAGTGAGACACAGGCAGAGTGAGAGGGACAGAGAGTGAGACAGACAGACAGTGAGAGGGACAGACAGACAGTGAGAGGGACAGTGAGACAGACAGATGGGCAATCTCTTTTGCAGTGCAGTAATTCTGTTTGGGAGAATTTGTTGTGGTGGATGGAAAACATGGTTGCAGCGAGCTAATCAGTTTGCGAAATTAATGGAAGATGTGAATAAAGGTGTAGGATTTGAGTGAGCAGGTGTGCTTCCTGTAGAAGGCCTTTGTGGTATGGAGGTATTGTTAAACCATGTTACAATCTGAGGACCTATGAGGCGTTTATTTAGCCTGTGGGATGTGTCACCATATTCTGTGGTTATTGGTCACATAGTACAGGTGTGGTATTGATTTTTCCCATGTTTGCAAAGCCGTCCTGTAAGCCTACGTCCACTCGAGTCGTGAGACCTGAGAAGCGTTTTGCTGAGCAAACTGAAGTTATGTGAGTCACTGAGTAGCAGCAGTCATGGCAAGAGCCGGCCATTTTGCACATAGCCCACAGTCACCGCTGCTCACAGCTGTATTTATTATCACACTTGGTATTATTCATTATACTACAGTCTCTTTTTGCCAGAGTTTAAATGTATAATTAATGGCTGTCCATTGTTCTTTATCACCGTTGTGTTGGCGACGCTGTTGGATGCTGTGCCAGGAAAGCACCTAGAAATGATGGGCATTACACCTGCAGCACGAGAGGAAGGAGAGAGAGAGAGAGAGAGAGAGAGAGAGAGAGAGAGAGAGAGAGAGGGAGGGAGGGGAGCTGAATGCGGCGGGGACACGCAGCTCAGAGATTAATTGGCACTGATGGACACACACATCGCGGCTCATATGGGCCCATAATGAAGATGGATTTGGCAGCGTCTGGCAGGACAAGGAGCACGAGGGTGGTGGCTGCGCCAGTGACAAGCAAGTGGGACACAGAGGGACAGAGAGGGAGAGGGGGAGAGCGAGAGAGGGGGTGAGAGGGGGAGAGAGAGAGAGAGAGAGAGCGAGAGAGGGGGAGAGGGAGAGAGAGAGAGAGAGAGAGAGGGAGAGAGAGAGAGAGAGAGAGAGAGAGAGGAGAGAGAGAGAGGGAGAGAGAGGGAGAGGGAGAGAGAGAGGGGGTGAGAGGGGGAGAGAGAGAGAGAGGGAGAGAGAGGGGGGTGAGAGGGGAGAGAGAGAGAGAGAGGGGTGAGAGAGAGAGCGAGAGAGGGGGTGAGAGGGGAGAGAGAGAGAGAGAGAGAGAGAGAGGGGAGAGAGGAGTAAAGGGTTACTGATTATAATTACATTTCTTATTTTTTAGTGATTTATGGATCTCTTGTGATGCCTGTGTAAATACATGTGAACACGTCATAACTCTGCGTTTCACTGTTATCACTGGGGCGTGAGGCCTCCTACCTCCCCAGGGCCATGCGGGAGTTTGTGTCTGAGCTGTTTTTCACAGCTCCTAGTCTGTGTCCAGTGCTCTTCTCCTCCATCTGTCCTTCCTCCTTTCTCACATACTCCCTCCACTCACCCTTTCTGTTCTCCCTCTGTCCCTTTTCTCCTTTTCTCTCTCCCTCTCTCTGTTCTTCCTTTTTTAACATTTTTTTTTCTCAAATGCACTTGATCTGATTAGTCTGTGTTCCCTCCACCTGTGTGAACGCTGGACTTGGTCACTTTGAAGAGGAGCCCATGCTCTGCGATACCCCAGTAAAATGAAGCTTTTTTCTCTGCTTACAGTCAGTTGTTGTGAGCTGGCCCCTTTCTGACTGAGCTGCTTATCTGTCTGTATGCACAGGCACACGTACAGTCATTATGGGCAGTACTGTGACTCCCTGCCATCGTACCTCTGAGCTGTTCTGTGACTCCCTGCCATCGTACCTCTGAGCTGTTCTGGGACTCCCTGCCATCGTACCTCTGAGCTGTTCTGTGACTCCCTGCCATCGTACCTCTGAGCTGTACTGTGACTCCCTGCCATCTTTGACTACCTTTGACTGTTAAGCTTCACATTTAAATGTATTAAAATTAGCCTTTGTCCTCAGCAAAACCGTCTCTATCCTTCTCAGTTTTGTATTTCAAGTACCCTGAATATTGCATGAGCATTAAGATCATAAAAGACGATAAGGTAATCTTTGAAGCGAAGCCGTCATGAACATCAGATTATAAATATGCACACACGTGTGTGTATGTGTGTGAGTGTGTCTGCATGTGTATATAATCTTCTCAGTGAGTTCTACCTATTCCTTTGATTAATGACATGCAAAAATCAATGTGTTATGAGGTCAATGTAATTCCTCACAAACAGTCACACATACACGCGCACACACACACGCGCGCACACACACACACACACACAAACACACACACACACACACACACACACTCACACACACACAAACACATACGCACACACACGCACACAAACACATACACACACACACTCGCACGCACACATGCTAACACCTACACATGCACATACACGCACACAAACACACACTCACGCACAGGTGACTTTGCAGGGAGGCATTTGTCTGCTGTTTAATCAGCTAGTGAGGCACTCGAATGCGCAGCGTTAAACTTCGTCCCTGCTCTTCTTCCTCAGGCTGTCCCACAGAGAGAGGGCGTGAGTTCACTCTGCCCCACCCACTGACCACTCCTAAACCCCACCCCCAGCATGGCGCTGCCCCTCTGGATCCTGTGGACCTGTGCTGTCACTCTCAGCAACATCGCCCCCTCTGCTCAAGGTTGGTACTGCGCCCTCATCCAGGCCTTGCTGTCATGTGCGTGAGGCAGTGTGTTTTCCATTTGTGTGTGCCGTGTGTGTGAGAGCAGGCGTGTAGCGTGCCGTGTATGTGAGAGCAGGTGTGTTGTGTGTGTGAGAGCGGGTGTGTTGTGTGTGAGAGCAGGTGTGTAGTGTGTTGTGTGCGTGCCCTCGTTGTTTGTCCATTACTTTTTTAAGCTTACCTTGTCCTTCTTCTCCGCTGTGATGCTCATTTACTGTAGCACTGGTTGTTCTGTTGCTCCGGTTGCTTCTGCGATATGAATTTTAATGTTTCTCCCCTCTGACCTTGTAAGCTGCTCTGCAGAAGACAGTGTTACTAAAAATGCATGAATTATGAGAGTCCTGTGGATGTCATTGTTTATATGAGAGTCTAGCTGTGTGTCTGTGTTAATTGTTGATTCATGTGTTCAGTAAATGTGTGTTTAAACAATGTGAATGAGTGTGTTTGTATGTATATACTGTAAGCATATGGGTGTTAGTCTGTGTATGTGCTTGTATATGAGTTTGTGTGTGAGTGAGCGTGTATGCAGGTGTGTTTGTGAGTGCGAGTGGGTGTGTTTGTGAATAGGTTTGTGAGGGTCAGTGGAGGGCAGCAGTGTAGCATAGTGGTAAAGAGCACTCATAACTAAAAAATTGCCAGTTCAATTCCCTGCTGGGGTACTGCTGTTCTGCCCTTGATAGATGTTATCCATGTATACAGCTGGATATTTACTGAGGCAATTGTGGGTTAAATACATTGCCCAAGGATACAGCAGCGGGGAATTGAACCGGCAACCTTTCGGTTACAAGTCCTGCTCCTTAACCGCTACACTGCACTGCTGTCCGCATTATTTCTTGTGTTATTATTTCCATGTTGACATGGTTACTTTCACAGTGCATTTGCTCTGGATAGGGCAGCCATGATGTTGTGGTACACCTGCCTTATTTTACTCAGATCCATGTTGGTATCGTTCAACAGAATTTGGCCATAAACCCCCTGCTGACAGGGAGGAGGCGTCTGCATGATGTGTCCAGCGGTGCTGTGCCTGTCTGCACACACTCTCACATAAAACACATGCTTCCTCATCACGCTGAAATCCCTGCTTCAGTGTCTCTCCCAGGCGCTGCCAAATCGCAGAGTAGCATCACCCCTCAAGATCACCACAGTCAGATGGGTGAAATTTTGCCATCAATATTCCATGATTGGTATAACACAGTAAGCTTGCGTTTGTCTTTGCGGATGGATTGCAGTGGGCGGCGGTTGATTTGGCAGGGTCTGTTAGAGCACTGCTCCTCTCTCAGCGTGTGTTTGTAAGGGTGATGCAGACCCACTGTCGGCTCATCATTCCTACTCTTACGAAAGGGTCCCAGGTTCACTGCTCCTCACTGCAGACTGAGGACATCCCCACTCTGAGGAAGGTTAATAAAACCAGATATAAAAAACCCCTCCCCACACACACACACACACAC
Source organism: Megalops atlanticus (assembly GCA_019176425.1). NCBI lineage: Eukaryota > Metazoa > Chordata > Actinopteri > Elopiformes > Megalopidae > Megalops > Megalops atlanticus. The sequence continues at coordinate 29,468,937 of CM032893.1, forward strand.
ACAAAAAAAAGCGCAGACACAATTTAGCACTAACATACAGTGTTGGAACAGTAATAAAGCACAAGAGTTCAGACTGTCTCTCAGACTGTAATTCTGTAGCTTGGATGCAGCTTCTGCTTTTGCATGTGTTTTATTTATGGATTTCCAACTGCTTTTAGGGCATTGCAGTCGCACCTGCTGGTTAAAGCTTACCTGGGCTGCAAACCGATTCTGCTTGTTATAGATGACGGATTCCTTTGTGTGACAGCACTCCAGTATGTCAGCATATGAATGTTTTAATCATTTGAATTGATTTTAGATATGGGTATCCCTCAGGGCTTTGACCTGTTCCCTGTCCTCTGATATACAGAAATGAAAGCTTATGCAATGATAATGGATTTACTCTGATTAAACAGGCTGATGGGGAAGCATTATTAGGTCTGAGAATATGGCACCTTTAACCCTGTTCACTAAACTGTAGCAGCCTGCTTTGATCAGAGCTC
>CM032893.1:29474418-29484418 GCA_019176425.1 Megalops atlanticus
GAGCGTGCGGAGTATAGCAGGAGCGTGGGAGTTTAGCAGGAGCGTGGGAGTTTAGCAGGAGTGTGCGGAGTATAGCAGGAGAATATAGCAGGAGAGTGGGAGTATAGCAGGAGCGTGCAGCGAGCTAGCTTGTGTATGTGGACTGAGCACGTGCGGTGTGTGCTCTGCTCCTGCTGTCAGGATCAGTTCTACACTCTTGTTTTCGGTGTTTAATGGTTTAATTAGCAGGCTGCTGTATGGAGCTATGAGTTGTCTCTGCGGGGGGGCAGGCAGACAGAGGCTCCACACTGACATGACACTAATCTCCCCGTGTCACTGCACAGCGCACAGCGGGTACTTCATTACCACAAGGTTATGGGTTTGAGTCCCAGGAAGATCTGAGCCGCTTGTGAAACTGAGTGAGCCACGAAAGCTGATGTGGGTAACGCAGCGGAATCCTGCTGCATGAGTGGGTAAACCGCGTTACTGCAGGCAGGTCACAGGGTTCCGATTCATGTAGACATAAAGCTGCTCAGTCAGGGGTAGCAGTATTTCACACTGATGTTCATTGATGTTTCCCCTGGGGGAAAAAGTGTTTTAAACAGCCTGTTTCTGAGACCAGCACTGCTGGCTCTACTGCTTCTGAAGAGGAGAGACCGTGATATAGGATTGCAAACTTGTTGACCTCCTTCAGCACCGCAGGGAGCTCCGCTATCCTGTGGTCCAGTGCTGTAGGGAGCTCCACAAGCCTGTTTCAGCAGCACGGAGAGCTTTGCTAGTCTCCGCCTGTGTTTCAGCAGCACGGAGAGTGACAGCTATGTACGGGCTTGAAAGCACTGGCTTTGAAAGCTCTTGTGTGTATAGAATGTGGCACTCGTGAGTTCTCTCAGAGCCTCTTAGCCAGGCTGCGCGATTACCCCCCCGCTGTCCTCCAGGAACCCCGCAGTCCCTCACTTACCACCCTAATGGAGACGAGTGGGCGTTCAAATGTCAGACACAACCTGTGGGGCTCCAGCTCTTTATATGTCTCTGTGCTTTGGCTTGGCACACATATGCTTCTCTTCTCTCTCTTGTCTCTCTCTCTCTCTCACTTGTTTTCCTATTCAAATTTAAAGCACTTTATTAGCAATGAAATGATTGAATATATTGCCAAAGTTAAAAAAACTATCAATCAATAGAGCATTTTAGTACACAATAAAATTATCTATGCAATTCAAAGTAATTTTTTACACAGAAAAAAAAACATGAATGGTTTTACATTAGCAATGAGTTTAAGTTAATGGGTGATAGCAGGCAGTAACATGCTGTGCTGCTAACTCTCTGCAGCCCCCTCTCTCCCCCTCTCCCTCTCTCCCCATCTCTCCCTCTCCCCATCTCTCTCTCTCCCCCTCTCTCTCTCCCCCTCTCTCTCTCTACCCTCTCTCCCTCTCTCTCTCCCCCATCTCTCTCCCCCCTTCTCTCTCTCCTTCTCTACCCCATCTCTCTCTGTCCCCTTCTCTCTCTCTCCCTCTCTCTCTGTCCCCTTCTCTCTCTCTACCCTGTCTCCCTCTCTCCCCTTCTCTCTCTCTCTCCCTTCAGAGGAATGGTGTTTTACCACATCAGGTGGGGTTGGGAATTTGGGACAAACCAGCCTAATTTAGGGCAAGAGGAATTCCTGTTCTGTTTTTTCTGTTTTTCACACCTCAGAGGGAAGCTGATTGGTCTCCAGCTCCTGCCCCTGGCAGTGTGGGCACAGCCAGTCCTCTCTGAGGCAGGCTGTGCCCACTGAGGCTGGACTGTGTCTGTGTATTTTTACTGTAATGTTTCTCACTGAGGTCTCTGCTTGGGCCTGATAGTGTGCCAGATCTCTTTATGCTTTTACATGTCGGTGGGATAATCCTGTGTTGTGTTTCATTTGGGTTTATTCTTATTAAAGAAAAAAAGAAATAATTAAATGAAATACTGAAGTAACCTGGAGTAGAATAAGTGGCAGCCGTGCAGTGTGTGTGAGGGGCCAGCAGCACAGAGCCATACGTATAGAGGATGGGCAGTGTACCTATGGCCTGTCTCTGTCTGTCCCTCAGCTCTGAGCCGGTCAGCCATGCCCTTCGGCCTCATGCGGAGGGAGCTGGCGTGTGAGGGCTACCCCATCGAGCTGCGCTGTCCCGGCAGCGACGTCATCATGATCGAGACCGCCAACTACGGCCGCACCGACGACAAGATCTGCGACGCCGACCCCTTCCAGATGGAGAACGTGCAGTGCTACCTGCCCGACGCCTTCAAGATCATGTCTCTGAGGTGTGTGTGTGTGTGTGTGTGTGTGTGTGTGTGTGTGTGTGTGTGTGTGTGTGTGTGTGTGAGTGTGTTTGTGTGTGTGGGGCTACAGCTACCCAGAAGGGTGGAGCTTTCCCATCCCTACACCTGTCTCAGAAGTGTCATCTCTGTTTTCTCTTCCCCCAACCCCCCAACCCCCCAGGTGTAACAACCGCACACAGTGCGTGGTGGTGGCGGGGTCTGATGTCTTCCCTGACCCCTGCCCTGGGACCTACAAGTACCTGGAGATCCAGTACGAGTGTGTTCCCTACAGTGAGTACTGAGACTCCACCTCCCACCCCCTCTGCCCCTCCCTCCTCCTGTTCACCCCCCACCTGACCCCACCCCTCAGCAACCGACTGGCATTCACACACACACGCTGTCGCTCTCTCTCTGTCTCTCTCACACACAGACACATACTCACAGGCAAACAGTCTCTCTTGCTCTTACTCTCATTCTTTCTCTCTCTCTCTCACACACACACACACAAAGCGCTAAAACCTTTTCTCCATTGGTAGTGCTGTGTTCCTCAACTTGTGGGAGATTTTCACATGGGGACGGGCTTCAGTCTCAACCCAAAGAAATGCCATTGATGTCTTTCCACAAAAATTACAGAGAAACAGAGTCTGCCATCACAAACTCCCTACCCACATACCCACATACCCACACACACACACACACACACTCTCACACACTCTCACACACACACACACACACGCACACACACTCTCTCTCACACACTCACACACACACACTCTCACACACACACACACACACACACACACACTCACATGCACGCGCACAGAGGATGTTGGCTGCTGTTTCTCCTGTGGAAATCTCCCATCAGGCAGTGCCCTCCCCGTCATGTTGTGTTGCTGTCACCATTGACTCGTTCACTGTACAGGAGTCTTCCTGGGGGGCAGGGGTGCCCCCCGCTGGGCTGCGGGTGGGATGGTGCTGCTGGGCAGAGATGGGGTTGGGGGGGTGGGGGTGGGGTGCATGCCAATGGGTAGATCTGGGATCATGAGTGAAGCCATCGGTTGGGGGGAGGGGGTGAGTTTTCTGTTTCCTTTCTTCTAGGTGGTGCTGATGAGGCAAGAAGAACAGCGTAATCTCACAGCCTGGTCCTCTCTCTCACTGTGCTTCTGTCATTCTCTCTTCTTTCTTTGTCTCCTCCCTTCCTGTTCTCCTGTCTTCCCCCCTCTTTCTGTTCCACAACGCCACATCACTCTCTTCTTCCCTCATTAAGACTGACACACTCCCTCACTCTGCCTCATTGCTCTAATTCTGTCTGTTTCTCTCTGCATCATTCTCCCCCCTCATCTCTTTCTCCATTGTTCTTTCTCTCTTTCGCTGTCTCTCTCTTTCTCACTCTCTCTCAGTTTCCTTGCAGGTTGAGAGAGGAGTATGTTTTCCACTGCGGTCTGTCAAAGTGAAAATAAAAACGGACAAGCCTGTATGTTCATCTTTTGAATCTGTAAATCTTTTTATCCTGATTGGCTGATGGACAGGGCCTGTGACCCCTCCCCCTGCTGAGTGGCAGCTGCTGGACACCCTGTCTGCCCTGCGGCTCATAGAGCCAGCTAGGTGGTGAAAAAAACTCCCTCTTCTCCACAGGAAGTACTGTGCTTTCACCAAGGCTACAGAAATCGATACCAGGAGAAAGTGGATTGAAACGAAACCTGCCACCATACCTCTCCCCCACCCCCAGTCTAGCACCCCCACACCCCCTCCATTGTGCTTCATCAGGTACAGGAGTCTAAAGCACAGCTCTCTCTCTCTCTCTCTCGCCCTCTATTTCTGCCCTCCATCTTATTCTACAGCTTGTGTCTGGCACCGTTCTGTCCTGCTGATCTGCTGTGATCAGGTGGTATTCTGTCAAGTGTGTGTGGGTGTGTCAGCCTGGAAGAACAGTTGCAGTCAGGGCAGTTGCCACAGTGGTTTCATTTGTGTTTTTTTCTTGTTCGTGAAACACGGGTATCTCTGCTGGATGGTAACCTCTGCTGGATGGTTATCTCTGCTGGATGGGTATCTCTGCTGGATGGATCAGGTGAGGGGACGCCCTATGGCTCCTATGCAGTGATGGAGAGTCCAATTCGTTAGAAGCTACAGGGAAACAGGAGCAGCCAATCAGAGCAGCTCTCCTTCTAGATCCACCCTGCCTCCCTCCAGGAAGAGAGAAGGGCACAAACAGGATTCAATCAGAGGTGGCAGCTGAAGTGTCCATTATAAATTGATTGGTCCATGAGAGAGCGCAACCATTGGCTCTCTGGCTGCTTGCTCCTCCCCTCCAGTCGCTATGGAAGGGGGCGTGTCTGTGGGCTTTGCCGGCTTAGTGATTGGCAGAGGGAAGAAGAGGGCAGTGGAGGGTTGGAATAGTTTGGTCCAGTGGTTCACACACTGTAGGCAACGTGCTCACCGTGTGGTGCTGCAAAGCCGCCTCTGTGAACTGACACTGGGGCTCGTCATCTGGAGATTAGGAGACACAGAGCTCTGGATTTTTATCTCACTGCTATACCAAGATCACAAGACGGATAACTCAGGATTTCAACATAATGAAGTATTTTAGAGTTTCACCTGAGGTTGTGAGTTCTGTCTCTGTGAAAGAGTGAATGGGACAGAGAGAGAGGATCTGTGCACAGCCCCCTTTCCGTACGCACCCCTTCGTTAGCCTGGCTAATTAACGAGGTTGTGAGGGGTGATCACAGGGGTCACAGGGGTCACAGAGGTCACAGGTCAGACAGGGAACTAACCCCACTATCTGGTTCTCTCACAGGACAAGAGCCACCAGGAATTCAACCTACACCCTAATGTTCAGCAACAGACACACCTGTCTCTCTTTCTTCTATTCACTGTCTCTGTTTGCATCTCTCCCTTTATCTCTATCTCACTCTAACCCTCTGCTCTACTCTCCATCTCTCTCTCTTCCTCTCTCCTCCTCTGTGTGTGTTTGAGTAACGGCAGTGCTTCCTCTCTCCTCTGTGTGTATTTGAGTAAAGGCTGTGCTTCCTCTCTCCTCCTCTGAGTGTGTTTGAGTAAAGGGTGTGCTTCCTCTGTCCTGTGTGTGTTTGAGTAAAGGGTGTGCTTCCTCTGTCCTGTGTGTGTTTGAGTAAGGGCTGTGCTTCCTCTCTCCCTCCTCTCTGTGTGTGTTTGAGTAAAGGCTGTGCTTCCTCTCTCCTCTGTGTGTGTAGGTACAGGAGGTGTTCTCTCAGAGATGAAAGTTCTTTTGAAGAAGGGGTGTCGTGTGCCTGTCACCCACGCGTTAGGGGAGTGAGGGTTCAGTGGGCTAAATGCCATCCCCTCCTGTGTCCATTGTGGCCCAGAATTCTGATATTCTGTTTTGGCCTGGACACTCGCTTCAGCGGTGACACATCCAAGACGCAAACGAAACTTTGTTATGACAAAGTCAGGACACACCCCACATGGTGAGAACTCATAGGAGACAGGAGCTCTGTGCTGTCAGTCAGAGGAGGGGGGTGGTTTTGTGTTGTTAAGCGCTGTGCTGTCAGTCATTTCCCTCTCTTCCTTTGTCTTCTCACCCCTTCTCTTTCTTTCTTCCTTCTTTTTCAGCTGTGGAAGATTCTAACCTAACGTTTCTCTCCCTTACCAGAGGTGGATGGAGAGATTACGGAGTGAAACACGGGGAGGGGGGGTATTGTGGGGAAGTGTTTTGTGAGGTGGAAAAGAGGGGCTATGTGTTTATGTAGATATGACTTCATTTCCCTGTTCATTCTCATTGAGCCATCGTTTCTTTAAGACTGTGCTCCTGAGCAAACGAGAACACAGACAAATATCTTGAGTTTGAAAAATCGACAAAGGACAGCCTTTTAATTTAATCGCAATTTTCTCTTTTTCCTGCACCTGTTTTTTCTTTCACTTTCTTTTGTCTCTCTCTGTCTTTCTCTCTCTTCCTCTTTTTCCGATGCTTGAATAGAAGTGGATCAAAAAGGTAATGACCACAATGAACATACCACCACAGCCTGCCCCCCCTCCCTCATCCCCCGCCCAGCTCCCTGTGTAGTGCTCGTGTGTGATGTTGAGCTCCCTCCCCTTCTTTCTCTTTTCTCTCTTCCTCTCTGTTTATAACCAATCCAGACACCTTCCAGATTTCTCCCTGTATAGTTTCCTCTGACAGCACGCTATCCTCACACACACACACACACACACACACACACTCACACACACACACACACACACACACACTCACACACTTGCACATGCACACACACATGCACAGGCGACCATACACACATGCATACACTCTCACATACAGTATATCCACATATGCAGGTACACATACACAGGAACACACACACACACACACACACACTTAATCACACATATATATTCCTATGTCTTCATACACACAGACACACACACACAGTGCCACAAAGTCCATAAAACTCTTTCTACCCACAATCACTCCAAGGTGTGTGTCTCCCTGGTGATGAGGAAGTCTTGAGTAACACACCAAACTCTGCTCTTTTAATAACGCAGTTTATTGATTTGTGCAGTTATCAGTTTATTTCATTGATTGAATATTTTCTCATTTTAATTCATTTTCCCGTATCTTCGATTGGTCCTTCCAGATCCCAGTGATTCCTCTCTTCCTCACACCTCTCCACATTGTTTTTGCTCTCTCCTTTCTGTCTTTATCTCCCCCTTTCTTCTTCTCCTTCCTTCAGGATGAATCCCTCGCTTTTTATTTATTTCTTTATTTATTGCTTTTGTTTAACTTAATTTTTACTATAAACGAGGCATCGTTTTTGAAACCGTAACTGTCAGATCTCCCGGGATCATGTGACCTAGCTTACAGACTGTGTCCCTTGGCAGCAGTTTCTCCATTTTCAGGTGCTCCACTCTCATTGGCCAGCTCCTCCTCTTGTTCTGTTCATATATATTTCTCCCGTCTCTCATGCCCTCATGACCAGCAGCTGCAGGTTCTCTGAGACCCCTCCTCTCTGTCACCTCCATGTTCCCTCTTCACTTGCACCCTTCCCCGTCCGTGCCCCCCGTCTGTCTGCCCTCTCGCTCTGCCTCCATGTCTGTTAGCTCTGGGGTTGACGGGGTTGGTGGGGGTTGTGGTATGTGTGCACCCAATTACAATGACCACGCCCATCTGATCTTGGCATCCAATGACCGTGCCCGATTTGGGTATGTGATGAACACGTGTGCCTGATATTGGCTTGCAGTGACCACGCTGGTCTGATCTGCGTTTTTACACTGTCTTATTCCTTTTCCATGTCTCTTTTTCTTTTCCTCTCTTATTGGCTTGATCAGCCCTTAAGAAGCAGGAGTGATACAGAGAGCTTTACCATTGAGCTGGGGCTCCTCCCCCTCTTGCTGGGGCTCCTCCCTCTTTCTGACCACTCCCCTTGTTACTGGGGCCCCTCCCCCTTGTTAGGCTCCTCCCCCCATTGCTGGGAGTTGACATTGTTATTGGTCATTGCAGGGAAGCACAAAACCACCACCCCATCCACCCTCTCAAACATACCAAGTCACACCCACACACACACAGGAACATTCACACACACTCCCAGTTCTTTGTTATCTGTGTGTCTGTACTGATACCCCTGGTCTATATGATTAAAATCATATGAGACTGGCATTGATTCTCAGATCCTGCCCCATCATCCCTCTCCCTCACTCCCTGATGAATTATTGACTGATTGATTGACCAGCTTTTTGTGGATTGATTCATTGATTGATTGAGCTTGGTTTGGTTTGGTTTTTCTTGATTCCTGTGTGTGTGTGTGTGTGTGTGTGTGTGTGTGTGTGTGTGTGTGGGCGTGAGTGTGTGTGTTTGTGTTTGTGTGTTGAGTGAATGTTTGTGTGTGTGTGTGTGTGTGTGTGTGTGTGTGTGTGTGTGTGTGTGTGTGTGCGTGTGCCCATGTGCGTGTGCGTGTGTGTATGTTTAATAGAGAGTGCCAGACTGAGCGTGCTCATGAACCTTTTTGTGACCATAGTACATCTGTGCTGCCACATATTGACCCCTTGCTCTCTGTGACAGGTGTGTGAGTGACAGGACTGCCCTCCAACCCTGGTCTCACTGGTGTAATTTTTCCCGCCCTCAATCCTCATTTCACAGGAAGTGACCTTCTTTAAGCCCCCCTCCTCCTCCAGCTCTCTCAATGTCACCTGCACACACACTCATTCCCCACTGAGCTTTGCAGCCAGTTGCACCAGCAGAGCATAAATTCGATTTTTACCTGGTTCGCACTACATTCGAGTTTACGAACAACTAAAAGTTATACAGTTGCACCAAATCACATACGTTCAGTAGGTGGAACGTCCGCTGTAAAAAAAAAAAAAAAAAAACGTTAATATGGCTTTTTGGTTTGAACAAGTGGAAAACCTGCTGCAAAATGAAATAAAAAGACAATTAATAAAATGACAATTTCCTCATGAGTGAAATTCTTTTTTCTTGTTCTGAGTTCACCAGACAAGGCCAAGCCTGAAATATATAATAAGACCATGGTCCGTTATACACTGAATGAAAAGCGAAGCATAGGCCTACTCTACGTAATGCTAGCTAACAGAGTTGACAGGCTAGCATAACGCATTTTTGCCAACTTGAACAATGTTACACTAAAGATTACGGTAATAAGTCAGCTCAAGGTGAACCTTGATAACTTTTCTGTTACTATTGTTATAGCGTTAACTTACCTCTTATTGTTTCGGTGCTAGTTTGAAACTAGCTACTCCGAACGTAAGATTAAGATGGACTTTACACCCGAACTTACGATCGACCTTACACTCTGCTGGTGCCACCTGCTGCTGGTGTTTTTCCTCCCTTTTCCTGCACCAGCCTGGGTTTCAGTCTGGCGTCGCCCTCTGCTGGATGAAGTGTGTATGTGTATGTGCAGGTGCTGCAGCTACAGTGTCAGTCATCAGGCAGTGTGGGGAAACTACCCAGCTCATTCAGATGCTGCCCAACACACACACAGGCACACGCACACACGTGCACACACACACGCACACACGCAGACGCACTCACGCACATGCACACACGCACTCACGCACACATAAACATATGCATACACGCTTACACATAAACAAACACACATATATCAACATATAAACACACTCACACAAAACACACACACACTCTCACACATTCAAAGCACACCAGCAGAGGCACACACAGACACAGACAAGATGGAGAGAGCAGCACCGGGCTGCAGAGACAGGAGCAGGAAGCAGCACACCGCACGCTATCGGGGTCGAATGCCTCTGGCCTGATTTAGTGCAGGTGTGTTTGGATGTGATGTCACTTCCCCCCCCTCCTGGACCGAGGAAAGACAGAAGCACGGAGACACACGGACGGTTTGCGTGTGTGCGTGTGCGTTCCGTGGCCAGGATGCACAGACACTCACACAGAGGCAGAGGTGGAAAACCCCGGCCTCAGAAAGTAAAAGTCCTGCCACGTATTTGTTCCACCCATGCACTACACCAGCTGAATTTAATTAGCGCAACTCTTCAGCCAGGTAGAGGAGCTAATTAGTGAAATCACCTTGTTTAGACAATGGCTAGAACAAATACATGGTAGGACTTTCTGAAGCCGGGGTTTTCCACCTCTGCACAGAAGGACACTCCACAGCTGCTGCACCTCCCCGCACGCAAACACCGCAAGTCCCCTGCGACGCCAATGTGTTGATGATGTCAGCTATTTCCACGGGAACTGGGTGTTCCACCCACCCCCTCCTCTGGCAGCAGTGTCTCCAGTCTT
>CM032893.1:29496918-29501918 GCA_019176425.1 Megalops atlanticus
GAGTCTAAACCTTCAACACAAATAGCTGAGCTTGTTCGATCTGAGAGTTTCCTGTTTTTAACACATGTGGCATTAACTGGAGAAGGCGTGTGAGCGGTGCTGACATCATCAGCACGTGGTGGGCGTTGCTAAGTGCTCCATTCTCTCTGATTGGCTGAGATCCTCTGTACTCACCCGATTTACAGACAGCAGAGTTGTGGCTGTTTATCTCTTACTTCGGCATTAAACACATCCTCTCTGGTTAATTTTTCATTTTTATTTCATTTGTAGAGATTTGTAGGTAGATTGAGAGATCATCTCATTTCAAAAGAGCCCTTGAAAGAAGGTCCCTGTGCAGGAGTAGAAGGCTGGCCCTTTCCCCGCTGAGACAGGGATGCCGTTTAGCAGCGGTGAATGACGTGGAGATTGGCATTATGTAATGTGTTTTCGTTTCCTTTTTTTGCACCATTTCCATGGACCTACAGGGACCTTCCGAGACCCAAGTATGACTCTTCACTCTTCCTATCTGATGGTTTCCTCGTTATTCAATCTGAATTTTAATTTCATATTTTACAGTGAAAAATGTATATAATGAACCATTTCCTCTCTCTCTCCATCTCACCCCATTTTGGCTCAACTTTGTGTTCCTTCCTCCCACTCCCTCCCTCTCTTTCTCCCCCTCCATCTCTGTGCAGAGAGCACTCTCTCGAAGGCCCGGGATGCTTGTGGGATGGAGACGCTTCCCCTGAACGGAAACTTCAATAACAGCTACTCCCTGCGCGGTGCGGGGGGTGGCAGCATCGGTGGGACCTGTGACTTTCTGGGGGGCGGAGTCGGAGGCGGGGCCAGGGGCGCAGACAGCCCCCTTCCCCTGCTGAACCCCCGGGGGGCGGAGACCCTTGGCAGGGGCGGGGTCAGAAGGAACCTATCGGATGCGGCGGCCTTTGAGAAGATGATCATCTCAGAGCTGGTGCACAACAACCTGCGCGGGGGCGGGGCTGGGGCGGGGCCACCGGGGAAAGGGCGGGCAGTCTGGCGAGGGGCCGGGTGGCGGCCGGGTTACGGGGCGGGGCCGACCCGGGCGTGGACGAGGAGGGCTTCCTGTCGGGGGAGACGCGCCCGGCGCCAGACGTGCAGCTGCTGTACAAGGCCCTGGAGGAGCCCCTGCTTCTGCAGCGGGCCCAGTCCGTGCTGTACCAGAGCGACCCCGACGAGTCCGAGAGCTACACCCCCGACCTCACCGAGAGCCTGGAGGCGGGCACAGGAGAACGGCCGGGCGGCACCCGCTCGCCCGCCCGGGACTCCCTGTACACCAGCGTGACCAACCTGCGGGACTCGCCCTACCCCGACAGCAGCCCCGAGCCGCTGGAGGTGGTGCCCCGCTCCGCCCAGCCCCCGCAGGAGCTGTACTACAGCTCTGGCCGCCCCGCGCTGGGCTCCCGCGGCGGGCCCATGCAGACCTTCCACCAGGCCCCCGCCCGGAGGCCCAGCAGGGAGGGCTACCTGGGGCAGGGGGGCACCGAGCCCACCCACGCAGAGGGGGACGGACAGATGCAGCTGGTCACCAGCCTGTGACTAGGACGGTGGTGACCACAGCAACGGGGTTGAGGAGGAGGGACTTGCGTTTGGCCGAGGCGCGCACGCACACCACTGCCCGCGGTTTTTTCAGCTGAAAGACGAGGAGATGCGCCTGCAGTTGCTGAGAATGTTCAGGAGTTTACCCACAATGCCCCGTGGTTCTCCCTCACAGCACCTCCTAAACCCCCCCACTCCCCTCCCTCCACAGTCTTCACCGCCAAAATCCTCCCCGGGGTTTTCATTTCACTCCTTTCATCTTTCTTTTTTCCTCCATTTTCCTCATAATTCATTTCCCTCTTTTTGCTCATTGCACTGATCATTTACTCCAGGCCTCGAACCCGCCACCCACCCCACCCTGCCTTTAGTTTTTGCCAAAAAAAATCCTGGTCAGTGCGGCGTGTGAGAGTGGAGCGGTACTGACTGAACAAAGTGAACATTGATAAAAAAGGTAGAAATGACCTGAAAGTAAGGTGAAAGGAGGAATGAGCAGACAGGACTGGGGACTGCCTCTCTCTGCCCCGGGAAATGACCTGCAGGAGTGACCCGAAGACTGTGGCCTGCTCTTGAGCAGAGAAGACCACAAAAGACGTCACCCCCCCTCCTCCTCACAGATCCAAAAACCTGAGGAAAAAGAGGAGCTGAATCCCCTTTCCCACCTTCCAAACACCCCCACCTCCCATCGGCAGACTTTTTCAGGTAAACCTGGACACTTCACCAGTGTGTTGTCACAGCAACAAGGATTCTTATTGCTGCAACTTACTACTCCAACTATTATTCTACTTCAACCTTGTAAATAGGAGTCAAATGAAAAAGAAAAGCAACAAAAAAGAAACAAAGATATGAAAAAGAATTTCTTGTATTGCAACAAAAGTACAAAGGAGGACATGTACAGGAGTTTGGTAGCTGACAGACACCCCTTCCCCCTTCTCTTTCACTTTCATCCCCCCCCCGCCGCCGCTCTCTCTCTCTCTCTCTCTCTCTCTGTCTCTGTATTTGTGTTTCTTGTGTCCTCCCTACCCTGGGTTAAAAGAACGTGAAAGAGTGGAGAAGGGTTTTGCATACAAAATAAAAACAACGAAAAAATCTTTCTGGCACAATTTTTATGTAATATAATCCATTACATATTGTTAATGTTTGACCTCTAACATTCCCAGCAGTAAGAGGTGGAAGGATGGGGACATAGAGGGGTTCATGCTTCTGCAGAGTTGCACTCTGGGTAGAGGGGCAGCGACCATGTTGGGTGAGTGTTTGTTGTTGGAAAGAATCGATTGATTAAACCCCTAGCGTGTAATGTTTAAATGGATGTGAGTTAGTGGTGGCCATATTGGACAGAAACCATTCACCACTGAGTCTTTGTTCATACCTCTTTTGAATGTAAATCTCTCTTTGATAGACACTGCTGATTTTCTAGTTTCTGGCAGCCCCTCCATGTGTCCAGTCCTGCAGAGTGCTATTTTGGATGGGTGAAGTGACCCCAAAAACACACTGATTGCCACATCCGATGCAGTAGGTCTGTATCTGTGTGGGACAGAGCTGGCTCAGCTTTCAGCAGTCTGCACAATGCGCACGGAGACTCCACTTCCTTCCTGAGGTTTCACTGACGGCGTCAGAGATGATGATGAATGTGAGGGCCCCCTGAGAGGTCCTTCTCATACAAACGACTGCAGGCTGAAAGAAAGAAAGATGGATAAACAGGTGGACTCACAGCAGAAACGTAGAGTCCCCACCCTCTGAGATCACTCCTTGTTTTGACTCTTCAAACTTGGCAGCCGTGATCTGATCACTGTCTTTTGGCTTATTTATTTGTTCAGGTATTTATTCTTTAACATATGTCTTTATATTTTTTGGTTAAAATTCATGTTAGATTTCGCATTGTGTTTAGGAACAAAACCATTTTTGACCCTTGACCTTCGAAACCTCTGTGTGGTTTTGAATGTCTCACACAGAGCTGAAACATTTTGCCTCTTCTGCAGAAAAAGGCGTTGTGGGGGTTGAATATCAGCAAACTACTTTTTTGGGGTGCAAGCACACAAAACATGTCAGCCGCTGGGGTGAATGCTCTGGGGTGGAGGGCGTGGTCTTTATGCGGGCTGTGAGACGGGCAGAGACTCGGAGGTGCCTTCTCTGCAGGGGGAGTGGGGGGGTCGTTTGGGGGAAGAGGGGTCGGGTCGGGGGTGTCTGTGATGCCTAGAACTCAGTGGTATTTTCCCGTTGTGGGGGGAGTCTTCTTACACCTCTTTGCTACTGCAGAGCAGCATCCAGGCTGGATCATTACAGTTCTTATTTTACATATGAGCCAGTCTGGTTCCAGCTCTACAGTGGGAAAGAGCTATAATGAGGCAGCCTGGTTCCAGCTCTACAGTGGGAAAGGGCTGTAATGAGGCAGCCTGGTTCCAGCTCTACAGTGGGAAAGGGCTATAATGAGGCAGCCTGGTTCCAGCTCTACAGTGGGAAAGGGGGATGAGGGAATGACCTCAGAGAAGGACAGTGGTGATGATGATAGTGTTATCTGTGAGGACTTCGATGCCCCTGGTATCTGAAGCAGTCTGAAAGTGAAGCAGCGCAGTGAGGTTACCGTGAGAGAGCAGCGCACAAACACAGCCAGGGCACGAGAGCAGACAGACACGTAGAACTGGCCTTCAGATGGTTCAAACAACCACAGAGGCGTGCTGAAAAGAGGATCAGCTAGGACAGTCTGGCTTTTTACCTGTGGTTAGGTGTCCATATGGCTGTGCTCAGTAGCTCTGTCATAGCTGCAAGTGTTTGGCCCAGTGCATTATGTCATCTCCCTTTGGGTTGACTAGCTGTCCGTCAATCAAATCCACCCAACCAGCCGTCCTGTGGGAGGGGCCTGGCTGTGATGTCACAGGATGCCTGCATGTGGGTCACCTCCCAGCCCTCATTCCCTCGTGTGTAGGAATGCGATGTGATTGGCTGTAAAGGGGACGCAGGTATGGGTGAGGAGTGTTTGGTGTCAGTGCTGTGTCCCCCCTGCCCCCCCTGCTGGCCGCTTGCTGTGGGCGGGTGAGGCCGGGGCGGAGAATGCTGCTGTTGGGGTTATCAGTGGAGCACATTCACTTCACATCTCTCTCTTACGTCACGCCTACATTTTACTTTACCAGCTGATTTATTATGTGTTGATGAGGTTAGAATCATTTTTTCTTTTTTTTTTTTTTAAAGATGATTTTTTTCTTTGGTATAATAATCATTTCTATGACAGCTGTTTGAGCCAAAGGGAGTTGCTCTCTGTGAGTGTTTGCATCATTGCAGGTTTGTACCAACTCTGTATCAGCACATATTAATAAAAAATAAGAAATAAAAACCATACTCTATGAGAGTGTGTGTGTGTGTGTGTGTGTGTGAGTGTGTGTGTGTGTATGTTTGTGTGTGTGTGTGTGAGAGAGTTTGTGTGTGTGAGTGTGTGTGTGTGTGTATATAGTGTG
>CM032893.1:29506918-29531918 GCA_019176425.1 Megalops atlanticus
CGCTTGAGCTGTTGTGAATGACAGTGAGGGGACTGCGGTCACAGTTGTAAAGAGGGAGAGTGAGAGCACACACACACACACACACACACACACACACACACACACACACACACACTCACACTCACACTCACTCACACTCACACTCACACTCACACTCACACTCACACACACACACACACACACACACACAGTGGTCACAGTTGTAAAGAGGGAGAGTGAGAGCACGCACACACATGCACACACACACACACACACACACTGTGGTCACAGTCGTAAAGAGGGAGAGTGAGAGCACGCACACACACACACACACACACACACACACACACACACTGTGGTCACAGTCGTAAAGAGGGAGAGTGAGAGCACGCACACACACGCACACACACACACACACACACAGTGGTCACAGTCGTAAAGAGGGAGAGTAAGAGCACACACACACACTGTGGTCACAGTCGTAAAGAGGGAGAGTGAGAGCACACACACACACACACACACACACACACACTGTGGTCACAGTCGTAAAGAGGGAGAGTGAGAGCGCACACAAACACACACACACACACAAACACGCACACACACTGCGGTCACCGTCGTAAAGAGGGAGAGTGAGAGCACACACACACACTCACACACACACACACACACACACACACACACGTACACACACGCACACACACTGCGGTCACAGTCGTAAAGAGGGAGAGTGGATGCTCACCCCTGATCATACAGGAAGATTCACGTGGGTCGTCTTGACTATGAGGATCCACCTGGCTCACCTGGTCCACCTGGCCAGGTGTGTATGAGACAGTCCCATTTCCCTGGTCCCTGCTGCGGGGAAGAGACCCAGGAGCTGCAGGCAGAGACATGCTGAGCGGCACATGAGCCGCCGGATCTCTCTGTGTTTGGCTGGGCAGCTGAAAAGAAGCAGACCGCTTTGTCCTTCTCCAAAGGTAGCATGCAGCCATTGGCAAGATGAGCCCCACCAACAGACCAACGCAAGCTGCGGGACACAGAGGCAAGGGGAGCGCTTACATTTTTGGTGATTTGGCGTTCCAAAGGTTTAGCCAAGACCTCTGTCACTGTACCCCGCTCCAGTTCCAACACTGGAAAATGGTGTTTGGTGGCAAAGCCAGAATGTCAGGCACAGGGTCTATCTGTGGGGCAGATTCTGGTTATGGAGTCCCAGTGTGCTAGCGTTTAGCAATTAGATTCATCTGAGCTGAACGAACATCTTGAAAGAACACTTGCCATGAGCTGATGAATGAATCACACCTGTAATTCATCCCATCCTGGGGCACTGAATAAATCCATTTTGAATAAACGTTCTGTCGTCAGCAGTGTGTTTAGGTACAGGTAAAAGGGATTATTCAACAAGTTTGATGTTTTCATAAATATAAAATCTAATGTTAAGCCCTCGTTAACCCTTGAACAAATGCGGTTGACTTTCTCAAATGAACTCAATTTGTTTTTCGCCTAATTGTTCTTGGCCCTGAATGGAATTTGAAAATACATCACTTCTCCATGTTGGGAAGTCATTGGTTAGTAGTATTGACCCCAACAACTTCAGAATCATGGTTACCATAGTAACAAGACAGAAGAAAAGACATTGAAATCATGATTCTCAGTCCCTATCAGTAGACAATTCAGGTAGAAACCTTTAAACAAGAAGCATTGTCATCTTTTCTCTGCACTGCTGTGGTGACACCTGGCATTTGCTGGATTTATGAAACACTCACCAAGAGCTGTTGTGGAATTCGGAGGTTTAGATTCCAGATGTCCAGCTTCATCTGCATAAATGGAAAAAAGAGGAACGCCATTCACTTAAAAAAAAAAAAAATGACCCTTAGAATGAATTCACAATGTGCTCCGGGCACCAATAAACTCTATTATTGCAACAGAAGTTGTAGCTGTAGCCTGTCATGTCCTTACCTGCAGTTATGAAGAATACCCAGGTCTCCTGAAAGATTTGAAAAAACATGAATATTTTTTAAGTTGCTTCAATAAAGATATATCAACAATGAAATATTGTCTTGATTGATACTGAACAATTATATCATATTATATCAATGAACAATTATATCATAGATAGGTTTTTGGTGTAGGACAGGGGCCTTCAAAAGGATTTTGTTTATGTGTGTGTATTTATGTGTATATGTCAGGGTGTGTTTGTATATGTGCATGTGAGTGTGTGTGTGTCTGGATGACAGGAATCACCTGGTTAAAGATGTCGATGGTCCTGTATGTCACGTTGACGCATCTGTGGAGGGTGATGGAGGCATGGGACATTTCTATCACTTCTGGGGCAGTTTCTTGGGCAGTTCCCTTCTGTCTGTGAGCCAGAACCTGAGACTGAGGGAGGAACAGCCAAAGCTAACACTGAGACAACCTGGAACTGGGGGAGGAACAGCCAAAGCTAACACTGAGACAACCTGGGACTGAGGGAGGAACAGCCAAAGCTAACACTGAGACAACCTGGGACTGAGGGAGGAACAGCCAAAGCTAACACTGAGACAACCTGGTAATGAGGGAGGAACAGCCAAAGCTAACACTGAGACAACCTGGTAATGAGGGAGGAACAGCCAAAGGTAAAACAGCAATAGTAAGAATTCATTTGAGAAGTATCCTAACTATACTGGTAATTTAATAGTAACAATACTGGTACTAATAATAGTGATAGTTCTAGCACTAATAGTAGTAATAAAGTATTTTAATAGTATTAATATAGTGATCATTTGTTTAATAGATTATGAGATTTGCAGTCTTTTTTTTTCTCCTGTCTCCGGCAGATAGATGTTCACAGAATCACAGCCCGTTCTATTTTTCATATCAGCCATTGAGACAAAAAATGTCTCCTCTCTTCCACGGAATCTCCACCAGATGGTAGAAGAACTCACCAAATTCCTCTGGTTTCGGAATGTCCATTCTTCCATTTCCAGCTCCTCGTGGATGTCCCAGGAGTATTTAAAGCCTCCGTTGGTCCTTAGATCCCTGCAGGAGGTGTGTTTCTCTCGCTCCAGCCCTCTGCACCCTGGCAGGGATGAGAACGCTGTCTATGGGTCCCTGTTGCTCACGGGGTCATGTGATCACATCAGCATGTGAGCAAACCCGCCAGTACACGACAGACACGCTTTTCATCTGTCCAGCTAGCTGGTGGTGGCTGCATAAACCACGGTACAGCCGCCATTTTGCGCAGCCAACACGCCCGTAGCCCGTAGAACTTACAATAACATTACAACAAAACAGCGATTTGTTTATATCTATTTGTTTTTATATCTATTTTATATCTATTTGCAGACAAACCCCTCCTCTCTCTCTTGCCATTGCAAGCTATCAGCATTCCTCATTGTGAACACATGCACTCTCTTCCTTTCTGACGCTAGCATTCAAAGGAGACGCCATTTTCTGCACTTGCATTTGTGGTTGTGTGGTTAAACTAAACTGCAAATCTAACATATCTCAGCAACTATCTCCACATACCTTGCAACAAAACATGCTTCTGGTCTACCTCGTTTCCAATCCTGATATTCACCACCCCCCCTCCGAAGTGCACACAAACATATGCACACACACAGAAGTGAATGAGTCGCTCTCTCATTTGAATGAAAATGTGAATATACAGGTTCATGGAGAAGTGAAAGTTGACTCACCAATCATTTGCGGAAAAATGAAAATCAAAGAAAGACATTTGTTCATGCACCACATGTTGTTTGTTCTACCTTCTTTTGTTATACAGAAAACACTGTGCCTTTCCTTGTTATGACACCTCCCTGTGATGTCACATGAAAAGCGTCACTTCCTTTGTGACGTCGGCATGAATCGAAAAGGTTATCCAAACCTCAACCACTCGCCTCCTGCCTGATTATAAACAGTGGAAGTAAAAGCAGTCATTCTCCAATTCCCACATGCATTTTCTGTAGAGTACAATGTTCACCTGGTCTCTCTCACATTTCCATCAGAGACCTTGTATGTGGTGTAGACACTGCCGTTCACATGAGCCACTCTGTGAGTTGTGTGAATGGTTTAAAAGATGTAAAACAGTGAAATGTAAAATCTGTAAAATGAAACATCCGCCTAAATAATATGGATAAAAAAATAAATGAAATGATTTTATGAAAAGGAAAAGATAGCTGGATTGAATCCACACATCAGTTAGGGTTGTAGTCAGGACCTGGCAACCTGCAGGGCACAGATCTGTACACATCACCTGCTGTACTGCACTGATGGATGAAAACATCTCTAGGCCCCACAGAAGCACAGAACACCGATAGGGAGTTCAGTAATTACTGTCAGGGAGGACTCACACAGTAGTTTAAAGCCATCAAATTAGTAGGAGTAGTGGTGGTATTACTATTAGTATTATTATTATTACATCATTGATGCTACCATCGTCATCATCCTCATCATCATAATGAGATGATGATGATGGTGATGATATTTTATTAATAGAATATAATTAATATTAATACTACTACTACTACTACTACTACTAAGTAGTAGTTGTAGTAGTAATAATAATAATAATAACAATAATAAATAATAATAATAATTTTGCTGTTCCATCTTCAGCACAAGCAGTGCCAGGACTTTTAATTCATAGTGGAGTTGTGAAAGAATTGTGGAGGCCTTTGTTATTTAAACAATCCTCATGTCTCACCCTGAACAGATGTGATCATGTGGTCATGTGGCCTTTCAAAGCCAGCAGGGGTATTCTATGAACTTCACTCTTATTGGCCGAGACCCTGCAGAAGGTTCTGACCCAATCACACTGAGAGCATCTGCAATACTTTGAATAAAATTATAGAAAAATACAAAAAAAATCTACTGTTTTGCACATTGTTTGATTTGTTTGAAAAGAAAAGCTGAAAAGAACCACAGATCCTGTGTGCTGTGCGCCAGTCACTACAGAGAAACGAACACTGCAAACCAATAACCAAAGACAAAGACATTACACCAACTGATGTGTTTTTATGTTTTTTATTTAACCCTCAAAAGACAAGACATTTAATCAGGTCCTATGCACGTGCACCGGATAGCCAGTTTGGGCTGAACTAAAGATCAGTACGTCAGAAAGCAAGCCCAAGCTGTCTCTTTCACAGAGACAGAGTAGGATCACAGAAAAATGTGCATGCTGTAATGTAAAGGTATAAATACAGCTCTCTCACTTCCACAAAAACTGATTGTGCATTATACAGCAAATTAAAATGGAAAGCAAAGCAGTACTAAGGCTTGTCTTTGTGTGTGTTCGGGTTAGGGTTAGGGTTAGGGTTAGGGTTAGGGTTAGGGTTAGGGTTCGGGTTCGGGTTCGGGTTAGGGTTCACTTAGCAGACATGCAGGCATGTGTGCAGGCAGAGGACAGCTCCTCTCCTGAATATAAGCAGATGAAACAGCTCCACACTGTTTCATCCTGGTTAGGAGGTGTAACAATCCCCAGTGTAATGCCCTCACTGGTTGCTGTTACACAATACCCATGTGTAATGCCCATCGCTGAGCAATGTTACAAAACTCTTTCCCTTTCATTTTTGTGGGTGTGGAAAAGGAGGGTGAAGTATATTCCCCACTGAATATACTTCTTTAAATAATTTACTTTTTATATAATAAAAATGTATTTAATATGTTTTTCTAAAAATGTGCAGAAAACTGAAGAGACTTCATGTTCCCCAGCCTGCGTCTTCTTAAACTCTGCATAAAAGGGGAGGGGAGAAAGAGGGAGGGAGGGAGGAGAGATGAGCAGAGAGAGGAAGAATGTGATTATTCTGCAATTGCTTTGGTCGTGCGAGTAGCAGGTATGATGAGGATAAGAGAAGAAACTGTAACAACTCACATCACAAAAAGTAAACAGACACAAGTATTTAGCAAATGCAGCTATCATCAGGGAAGAATATTTACCCAATAGCAAAAGAGGGTGCCTCCCCAGGGAAGATAACAGCTGAGGAAGAGGAGGATGGCCAGTAGGAAGAAGAATTCCAAAGTTTCAGGGAGAGTTTTTAGGGCTAAATGTAACCAGGGACACAAACAGTGAAAGAGACATAGAGTGATAAGGAAGTACAAAGAGACAGAGACAGAGAGACAGACAGACACGCGGACAGGGACACAGAAAGGCAGAGACAGGGGTCTGAAACATTCATTCTTGCAGAAAATTCCTTGTCACAGAGAAGCGTTGACAGACACACCTGGTGACACAGGTGAGGTCACATCTTGTGACCTGGTCCTCATCCTGATTGGCTGGCTGCTGGTCCTGTCTCAGGAGCCCCTGATCAGGTACTCTCAGCGGAGTTCCTGGAACCCTGCAAGCGCGGGGGACTGTGAGGGTCAGAGGTCAGAGATGACCAGCTGATAGCATCACTGGCTGGAACCAGAGGCTTGTAGGATCACATCCCATTGGGGTTTACTTCTGAACAGAGATGGGCTCATTAGGGTTTCAACCATAGAATAAATTATATTTTTTTTAAAAATCTCACCACCTCCTCTTCTTCCTCCTCCAGAGAAATCCCACAGCGAGTCCACCAAGCAGGGCAGCAGAAACACACACTGCAAGGGATAGTCAACTGCATTTAAATGCATCTCTCATAGATCAACACAGGATGGTATGACTACGGGTAGGATAAACCTACAGGTGATATGGCTAAAGGTAGATTAAAGCTACAGGTAACATGGCTACAGGTAGGTTAAAACTACAGGTAATATGGCTACAGGTATGTTTAAAACTACAGGATGGCATGGCTACAGGTAGGTTAAAGCTACAGGTGGTGAGGATATGGGTAGGGTAAAGCTACAGGTGGTGAGGATACGGGTAGGGTAAAGCTACAGGATGATATGGCTATAGAACTGAGGGATATAGGTTCAAATCCCTAGAGGTCCTGGGTTTCATTCCTGCCTTTGCTGAACCCTTGAACAAGACATTGACCATCAGCAGGTCCAGTTACATACTGTGTGCGCAATGAACAGTACCCAACATGCTTCAATATCTGGTAATATCCCACTGATCAGGAAAGAGGAACTGATCTGAGTTCAGTCAATGAAGCCAGTCCTTCTTGTAAAATACTGCTGAAAAGGATATAAATAATTGATCTGAAGCCATCCTGGTAAACACACTAATGATTGCATTGGGGAGACTGGCAGGCATTGGTTGTGCCCTATTCCTGACAGCTAGGCCCAAAAGTGCTGGCCCATTGGCTATTGTTGGAGACCTGCAAGCAGCAACAGCTAAAGAGCAGAATGATAATGTCTCAGCGTGCTGTCTGCAGTGGGATCGCTCCTGCAGGGGGATCGCTCCTGCACACACCGCATGCTGTCTGCAGGGGGATCGCTCCTGCAGGGGGATCGCTCCTGCAGGGGATCGCTCCTGCACACACCGCATGCTGTCTGCAGTGGGATCGCTCCTGCAGGGGGATCGCTCCTGCAGTGTGATCGCTCCTGCAGGGTGAACGGTCCTGCAGGGGGATCGCTCCTGCAGTGGGATCGCTCCTGCAGGGTGAACGGTCCTGCAGGGGGATCGCTCCTGCAGGGGGGATCGCTCCTGCACACACAGGAAGCTAAAGATCATGGTAGTGAGACTCACTGGCCTCAGGGCAGAGAGCTGCTGAATGGTGGAGCCGTGTAGCATTCTGTGTCTGCGTCTTTTCAGTGCGTATATAGCTGCGCGAATGGAGAACAGGGGGAATGGTGCCCACGCAGGTCACTCTGCAGGAGGACCTGACAGACTGTGATGTAGGTGTAGCATCTCCCAGGAAACCAAGTGCCAGTGCAACTCACCTGGAACAACCCATTGCCAATCAGCCACGAGTGACTCAGGAACACCTCCATGACGACACTCTGGGAGGGAAATCAGGGGTTCGGTCAGGAAGTGTTCATTTATCCGATATCCACCCCCCCCCAGATACCCTCTCCCTCGTCCAATCACGCAGTGCCTCTTACCGGCAGCGATAAACTCTCTCCTGTCCTCCTGAAACAAAGGCAGAAACGTGTCAGTTCAGGCACGTGATAAACGTTGCCTCTGACCATGTAAGTTATCGCAGTTAATGGCTGATTGTGTTGCTGTGATACAGCCTCACCTGCAGTGCTCCAGAGGAATCCTCATACTGAGCTGTGTAGTTGAGGCTCACAGGACAGAGAAGCCTGATGCCCCCGGTGGCCACCGCCAGAACCACGCTCTCATTACGTGACGAGTTATAGGGCTCATAGTCGATAACAGCTACCACCACACCCTGCAGGAACAAGGACAGACAAGGCCTGGCCATTAAGCAGACTAAGGCAGCACAAGAGCTGATCTTGTCCTTAGATAAACCCAGCCCTGGCCTGAAGCCAAAGCCTAGTCTCGGGTCTAACTTTGAAGAGAATGACTAGCAGTAGGCTGCACTGCACGGGTGAGGTTATCAGATCTGGCTCTGAAACCCTCCCCTATGGACCCACAGGGGGGTGTTAGAAGAGGATTATAATTTACTATTATTTTTTATTTATTATTGATGAATTTTATTATAATTAGTGTAGTGGTTTTATTAATGGGGGCATTATTAGGGAATGGGCATTTAGCTGTGAAGGGGGTTGTATTGGGGGTGGCTAAGTGCAGTTCGTTTCAGTCTCCAAAAGTTAAATTAATAGAAGCTTTGTGTCACAGCCGACAGGAGTCAGAGAACTCACCTGAACATCCCACTGTTCAGATATCAGTGTGATGTTATCTGTCTTATTTAAAATATCTTCAGCTGAGTAGACATAATTTTCCCTGTTTTTGACATCTGGACAGGAACAAGCTTGCCCAAACAGAGACCAGCCTTGAGGGGTGAGAGAGTGGAGAGAGAGGGAGAGAGAGAGAGAGAGAGGGAGGGAGAGAAAGAGAGAGAGGGAGAGAGAGAGGGAGAGAGAGGGAGAGAGAGAGGGAGAGAGAGAGGGATGAGTGGAGACAAAGGGAAAGAGAGCAGTTATTAAACTGGCAGTGAGTGAGTGAGTATGGTATTTACGATAAACCTCACACCCCTCACACTCAAGCTCCACCCCTCACACTCAAGCTCCACCCCTCAGACCTCAGTCACACCTCTCATCTCTGCCCCCGCAGCTCCGCCCCTCAGCACTCACCGCTGAAAGGGGGAGGGGGGCACTCCCAGTTCCCTCTCTTTGGCCTTTTCTTTTATTTCTTTATGTAAGTGACACGGCTGACGTTAATCATCATTTCAGCATGCACAGAATGTAAACGTGCCGGGGTTAGCCAGGTGGCTAACGTGCACCTGTAGTCTCTGGGCAGGTTAAAACAGCTCAGTACATTTTCAGATTGATGTGTTATTAGAATAATAGATCAACACCAGATTAAGAGATGCAGTGCAATGTTGAATGCTCATAGTCTCCCCCAGAGCCGAGCAGGAGACACACACATGCACACACACACAAGCACACACACCGCGGATCATTACACCAGCTCTCTGATGACATACAGGTGTTTGCCATTCACCTGAAGCCTGTGAAATATTTCGAATGATCCAGCGTCACACAGGCCCACGCGCCCGGGGATGTTCGGGGCAAAGGAACTCCTTCCTAACTCCCTGACGAGGACAACAAACACACTTCTGAAACATAGACATGGTAAAAGTTCTTACCGAAAGGATGGAGATAAAGGAGTAGAAAAGCAATAGGTTTAAATGTAGTTTTAAATAACATTTCTAGGCTTAAGGCTAATGTTTCTGTCCTCCTCTGTACTGTACTCTGCCCTGTACTTTCACTTTCTGACTGTATAGCAATGATGACGCCACTTCCTTTCTCTGTAGAACCCTCTAGAAAATCCTGTTGCCCTTTTCTACTGAAACTTAATTTTAATAATTGCAGTGATTCTCTTAAAGTAAAATAAAAAAACATAACATTCATTTTTCCTTTTTAAGATTAATAATCCTCGTTCTTCCTTTTACTGAATTCTAAGATAGAAATGGCATGCTGGGTAGGTTTACCAAAAAAAAAAAAAAAAAAACACAGGAAAACAGGGAGAATGTTTAGTTACGCAAGATCTTTGATTGAGTGAGTGAGTGTGTGTGTGTGTGTGAGTGTGTGTCTTTTTGGTTTGTCCAGGTTTATTTATTTTATTTATCTTTTAAATTTTTGTTATTTTATTTTATTCTTTGATTTTCTTAACCTTTATCTATTGTATTTCTTTATTAAAAGACTGTAAGACTTTACTGCTGTAAAGCACTTAATAAATAAGTAAAGTTAGTATTTTTATAATTACACCATTCCAAACAGTAACTGAATACCTTGTAGTAAAACTGCCAGGTATTAAATTAAACATAAGGGAAGGAAAGCTGGTGTTTGAGTCGGGCGCTGAGCTGTAGCCGGAAGAGGCGGGTCTTCAGTCTGTGACTGACAGAAGAGGGGGGTCTTCGGTCTGTGACTGACAGAAGAGGCGGATCTTCAGTCTGTGACTGACGGAAGAGGCGGGTCTTCAGTCTGTGACTGATGGAAGAGGCGGGTCTTCGGCCTGTGACTGACGGAAGAGGCGGGTCTTCAGTCTGTGACTGATGGAAGAGGCGGGTCTTCAGTCTGTGACTGATGGAAGAGGCGGGTCTTCGGCCTGTGACTGACGGAAGAGGCGGGTCTACGGTCTGTGACTGATGGTGGGCAGAGACATCGCTGCTCTGCCTGCAGCAGGAAGCTCACAGACAGAGGAAGCTCACAGACAGAGGAAGCTCACAGACAGAGGTTGCACCAGGACGTGAGGTCACACCGGGGGGAGGGGCATCCTGAAGAGGCTGAGGGCGGCGGCCTGGCCAGCGCATCGGGTCTGACGAAGATAAGAAGGAGCCGTTCCCCTCACCACTCGTGAGCATCAGGGGTTTGACTGCACCTGCAGGCAGGGCAGCAGACGGGGAGATTCAATAATGCCACAGGGAGAGGCCCAGGGCCTGGACCCTGAGTTGTGTATTGCAAAAATAGCCATTCCCATTGGTTCACACGCTTGTTTTGGCTTTCTTTGCCTGATAGTCCCCACCGTCTCTGTCAGATGGGGTCCCTTGTTTGTTGGGCTCTTTTAAAATTGTACATTTCTCCTCTTCAGCTCAAAAGTAGTTTCTTAACTCTGAGCACCGCTGCCGCTGGTGATGGCCTTACCACACGCAAAGCCAGCAGGCAGTGGTTTCAGAACATCACCTTCTCAGGAGCTGCCAACACAAACAAAGGCATTTCCTCTGCATGATTTATAGGGGAAGCACAATGACCATGGCAACAGGAATCATTCAACTGTGTTTGGATTTTACCTGCCTGTAGCTGCCTGTAGCTGCCAGTGTTTGGATCTAACCCGCCTGTAGCTGCCTGTAGCTGCCTGTGTTTGGGTTTAACCCGCCTGTAGCTGCCTGCAGCTGCATTATTGATTTTGATATCAATAAATGTTATGGATAAACCTGTTTTTGCCAATCTTTCTACTGACCTCTAGGTAATAAGTTCTTAGTGTGTATAAGTAGCTTGCCCTTGTCCACTAAATGTGTATTTGTCTTTGCATTAGAAGGCCTTGTGGATGTGCTCAGAGTGAACACTAGATGGCAGCATTTCAACGAGAATGGCGTGTTTGTGGTAAAGCATAGTACTATCTTGACAAGTCTCTTCAGAGTCTCGCACCACTGAAATAAAGTCCTGCAAGTTGTATAGGGCTCCCTTTGACACCATTGCTGAATTATTGTTTCCACAAACCAAATGATGTGCAAGTTTAAAATAACAAGAGTGTCCTTCCGTGAATGCTTCAATGTCACTGCGACCTCAGTGTAATCTCTGACCTTCACAAACATCTTCTGAACTTCTGAACTTCTGCATGAGTGTGTGTTTGTGTATGTAGTGTGGCTGTGCGTGTAGGCATGGGTGTAGGTGTGTGTGTGTGTGTGTAGATGTGTGTGTGTGTGCACGTGTGTGTAGACGTGTGTGTGTGTGTGTGTGTGTGTGTGTGTGTGCGTGTGTAGGCGTGGGTGTGTGTGTGTGTGTGTGTGTGTGTGTGTGTGTGTGTGTGTGTGTGTGTGTGTGTGTGTGTGCGTAGACGTGTGTGCGTGTGTAGGCGTGGGTGTGTGTGTGTGTGTGTGTGTGTGTGTGCGCGTAGACGTGTGTGCGTGTGTAGTGTGAGGGTGCA
The DNA here is from genome assembly GCA_019176425.1 of Megalops atlanticus. NCBI lineage: Eukaryota > Metazoa > Chordata > Actinopteri > Elopiformes > Megalopidae > Megalops > Megalops atlanticus. Next base: position 29,519,010 of record CM032893.1, read on the forward strand.
GTGGGTGTAGGTGTGGGTGTCCTGACTGATCCCTGAGACATGTCTCCAGAGGAGTGAGTAAGGGTAGATGCACAGCTGCTCATATCCTGTGCCCCACCCCTCTGTCTGACAGCTGCCTGTCAGGGCACAGCACACTGCACTGATGCTGTCTGCACAGCACACGATGAGTGTGTGTGAGTGTGTGTGAACAGACCCTCCCACAGGAAGGGGTCTGTGCTGTGGATCAGGGAGGATACCTGTTCCAGGATAACAGGTATGAAATCCTCACCTGTAATTCCCTGTGTGCTGACGTCAGTGTTGGGATCGGGAGAACGCAGGGGAAGGAGTGTGTCGTTCCTCTGAAGGTGCTCCTGAGGTGAAGCTCTCCCGTTGTTTTTTTTGCAGAGTGATCGGTATTCCCGGCATGAGGGGGGAGGAGTATCTGTCCTTGCGGGTCTCGGCGTGTTGCCCTGCAGGCCGGGACCTGAGCTGACAGACGCCGGCACAGGAAGGGCCACACTCACCTCCCTTCCTCTGGCACACTGCCCTCCTGTGGCTGGGGTGAGCAAAAGCAGGGTATTCAAACTCACACATGCTGGAGTCACATACACACACACTCACACGTACACACACACTCACACCTACAGCAAGCAGAGACACACACATACACACACGTATGCATAGACACATACACATATACACACATACACATGCATGGACACACACACACACACACACATGCATTGACACACATATGCCCATACAGATACACACACACCACTGTGCAGAACAGCAGTGGATCTCAGAAAGGCCTGGTTACATTGGTAGGACTCGTATAAAGTCTGTACTCCTAGTCAGTGGGGAGTTCGATGGAGGTTGGGCTGGCATGAGAATTACATTTACCCACAATCCCCCAACAATTCAGCCCCTCTCAGACCCCCTCTCAAACCACACTTCACTTCTGCTCCTCATTCACACAGAGGAACCTGAGAACTCTGGGAAACATTAAGGCAAACTAAACACAGCTCCCTCCCCCTGTTACCCCCCACTCTTTGTGTTTCTTCCTCTCCCTCCTCTGTGTTCCCTCTCTCTCTCCATCCTGTCATGCTCCACTCTTCAGGTGACTCTCTCATCTGGTTCCCTTGGAGGAGACAGAGGGATCAGCATTTGCTGAAATGTGGTTTATTGTGGCATGTGTGAAGGCTTGCTGAGCTGAAGAGGTCGCCAAATAATATGTCACTATGCTGTACAAAACTACCCTAAACAACACTCTCCTAGTGCTAAAACTATACTGAACTACCATGACAGCTACAAATGACTGATTACTAAAACAGGAAGAATGTGGCACTTGGATACATGCTATCAAAGGTGCCAGAAGTGACCACTTCTCTTTATTTATTTTTGAAATAAATTAAAAATCTCTGTCTCACACACCACAAACACACACACACACACACACACACACACACACACACACACACACTCACAATCTTGTTCCTCTCACCGCCTCTCTCTCCTTCTCTCACAGCCCTCTCTCTCTCTCTCTCTCACACACACACACACACACACACACACACACACACACACACACACACACACACACACACACACACACACACACACACACACACACACACACACACACACAGAGGCGCAGGTATGGAGGTGAATAAAGAGGGCCTTTGTGTGCCTAAGTGTGTTTATCTCCCTGTGCTCCTGAGCTCTGAGGTATTCAGGTAATTACTGGGATGGGGGGGAGCAGGTATGTGCAGGTCCAGACAGGTAAGCCCAGAGGAGCCAAACGTCTCTGCTGTCCCGTCTCTCCCCGCGTTCTTACCAAACCTACCACCCCAGAACAAAAAAACACCCAAGAAAGCACACACAGCCGCTAGCCTGCAACCAGCCCAATCAGCCCTCCAAAAGTCACGTTCATCATTCATTCATTCACTCATTCACTCATTAACTCATTAACTCCTGGTCTAATATTTCTTCAGCAGAACTCACTAATTAGTAAGTGAGTCCTAGCCCATCATTTCAATAGTACATTCATGCATTCAAACACTCATACATTCATACTCTTGGTCAGACATATTGATAATCCAGGTAAGTCTTAAATAAATCAGGTAAGCAATGATGGCGCTTGCTGTGCGCTGTCAGGATGCAGAAGGCTTTAGCGCAGTGAGGATGGAGGAGCGGCTTCTCCTTGCAGTTATAATCTGGGCCTCACCTGCTGTTCACACATTTACTGCCACATATCTCCCTCGGGATAGGTTATCAACATCAGTACCGTTCCTGTCAGAGGATGGAGCAGGGACACCATTTCATAAATGGCTCTGTTAGACAGTGGCAGCCCATAACCGGCTAGTTTCAAACAAGCTTCATAATCCTGCTGGAGAGTTTCAGATTTAATGTCAGGTGATCTCTCTGCTGTGAGACACCCCTGGGGTGTCTCCTGATCCACAGCACAGACCCCTTCCTGTGGGGATGGCCTGTTCACACTCATACACACTCACACACACACACTCACAAGCGCACACACACACACACACACACACACACACACTCACACTCGCACTCGCACTCACACACACACACACACACACTCGCTCCCAGCTGGTTGTAAAACCTGTGCTCCCCACTCTCCCAGTGTTGAGCAGATGTTGCCTCTGTGGTCCAGCCCATCCCAGCTGTTATTGCAGCTGTTTCCAGGAGAGGGCTGTGTTCAAACAAAGGCCTCTCTCAGCACCACACACTCTCACACACACACACACACACACACACACACACACACACACACACACACACACACACATTCATAATGTCAAGTACAATGACTTTCCCTGTAATTTTATTTCTTTTTCGATGCCTCTCTCTCTCATTTCTCTCCTCGCTCTGCCTCACACATGTGACCTCTGACCTCCGACCTCTCGGTTCAAACAGCTGGAGCCGCTGGGTGCCAGGAGGGTGGAGTGAGGAGGGAATGTTATACATGCTGTTCCCCCATCTCCTCACAGCCCTGTGCACGGAATCCACCCCGCTCATTCAGCTCAATCACACCTGAGCGTTCAGGCCGCCGCACGGCTGGCCCATCACCCCCAGACACATCACAGAAATATGAGCAGTGATGTGAGTGGTGAAAGTCTGTGATTGGCTGATGTGAATCCTGCCCCGCCCCCCTCAGCTTTCCACTCTGACGCATGTTTACACATTCCATTCTGTCTAGATAGGCCAACAACCTGTACCACACACACACTCACACACACACACACACACACACACACACACTCACACACTCACACACTCACACACTCACACACTCACACACTCACACTCACACACTCCACTCACACTCACACACACTCACACTCACACACTCACACACTCACACACTCACACACACACACACACACACACATTCTCTCTCACACACACAATCACACACTCCAGGTATTTCTCTGTAAAGGTAAGCACCCTTTACCACCCCCACTCACCTTTTCCTTCCTCTGTACTGATCCCAGATCAGATTGAAGATCTGATCTGGTTTGAGTCAATGGGAGGATGTTTGTGTTTTCACAGCTCACAAATGTCCCTGATAACTTCTACCCACTTTCAGCAAATGCACAAAGTCCCATCAGTGCGCGACAGTGCAACACTTTTAACAACAGCATGGGCATTAGGGAAGGAGAGTGCTACACAAACACACTGTCAGAGCATAAACAGTGGCATTACTGAAACGCTGCGGAAACACTACTAAAACGCTGCTGAAACGCGGCTTGTGGCTTGTGCCCCATAGTGCGACTGGTTATTGTTTCAGTGCAGCTATTATAAAGGCAAACTTCACCTGTTGACCAATCAAATTAGCGGCACAGTCATGCATACAAAGGCACCTGCCTCCCCAGCCCCCCCGGTGGGACTGATGTTATCCCCATCTGATAGAGCTCGGGTACGACACAGGTGCGCTCTCTCAGGCATGCGTCCCCCGTGCCAGTCGCTCAGGTATGCAGGTGTGCGGAGCTCTACGTGCCTGAGGGAACACGCTCACGCCCCCGAGGATTCTGGGACTTCCTGTGCGTGTCCCTCATCGTGTGCCCACAGTGGCAGCCAGCTAATCTCGGACCTGTTCCACACAGCCGACTTTTTAAAATGCTTAACTTATCTCAGGGAACTTGAAGGAATTACACATTTGATCAGAAAGGTTCACGCATTCACATGCATACATCAGAGGTAATTTCACAATATCTAAATTAAATAGACACCACGTGCTCATCCTAATCCACCCCCAACCCCCCTCCCGCCTGAGGGTGTGCCAGTCCCTGGGGCCTGAGTTTCAGCAATGGGTAGGAGAGCTCATTAGACCCTTAATGGATCCTACAGTTCAGTCTGTAGCAGAATTTGGAGGGGATATCCCACAATCCTCTGCGTTACATGCACTAAGACAAAACAGAAATAAGTGTGAAGCAAAAATGCAGAAAGCTGCCCAGGCACAATCATCACGTTAAACAGTATCATTATAGCTCATCACCTTTTTTTAAGGTTCATCAAAACGCTATAAAGGTAAAACTAAACTGCTGTGTTTCACTTGACCTTTTCAGCATTTTAGGGTGCTGTCGTGCCATGAGTCCTGCTGGCTAAAGGAGCATCCCGCAGGCAGCAGGTTGGACTCGTGCCCTTCACTCCGGCCGCTCCGCTCCACGCAGCCGTAGTGCCCCTGCAGCGCGGGACACAGGCCCGGGTGTCGATGTGCGTCGGGCCTCGTGCATTACATTACGTTGCATTACATTACTTTGCATTGCATTACATTACTGTCATTCAGCAGACGCTCTTATCCAGAGCAACTTACATAGGTCGCAATTTCTTTACACGTCATTCATTTATACGGCAAGATATTTGCTGAGGCAGTTCTGGGTTCAGTACCTTTCCCAGGGGTACAGCAGCAGTGCCCCAGCAGGGGAGGAAAAGCAGTGCCGTGTGGAGCACGGTGGGCTTCAGCTGCGGCGAGATTTCGGAGATCAGAAGGAGCGTCAGAGTGGGGATCACGCTGGAGAGGAGTGTCCCGAGAAGGGAACAGCCTGCCTGGGGTCTAAAAAACAAGAAACGTTCAGACAAATAATGCATAAATACGCGAATACCGTCATGTTACTAGAACTGCAAAAGAATAAAAGTAACGTGACATAAAACTGCCATTGATCAAAGTGCAAACGCACGTTTCACCCACACACCCCTCCCCTCCTTCTCTGCCTGGTCCATCCGTCTGGGAGATTGCAGCTTCCTCTGTCAGAGCCGGCCCTACAGCGATGTTATCCCCATCTGATAGAGCTCGGGTACGACACAGGTGCGCTCTCTCAGGCATGCGTCCCCCGCGCCGGCCGCTCAGGTATGCAGGTGTGCGGAGCTCTACGTGCCTGAGGGAACACGCTCACGCCCCTGGGGATTCTGGGACTTCCTGAGCGTGTCCCTCATCGTGTGCCCGCAGTGGCAGCCAGCTAATTTTGGATCCGTTCTACACAGCTGATTTTTTTGAATTTCTTTTAAAAATTCTTGTCAAATGAGGCAGAGGACATTTCCCCTGATAGCCAGGAGGAAAGGAGGAAAACAGTAAAGTTTCTTTTCTTTTACACTCAAGCAGAAAGACTCATGTATTCTCACAGGCTAAGATTAGAATGTTATCAGCCACATCTAAACTGCAGCAAGTTCTCATTTGGAACCCTTGGAACCCTTAACTGCACAGAGATAGGAGGGCTTTTGACTAGGAAACCCTCCCACCCTCTCACATACACATACATACACACATACACACATAAACACACACATACTCACACACACACACACACACCCATGCATGTATACACACACACAGACACACACGCACACACTCTCACACAGGAATCTGACCCCAGAACAACTGCTACACCCCGCTGTACTCCAGAGGAGTGAGAGCAGGCTGACCCCAGCACAGCTGCTACACCCCGCTGTACTCCAGAGGAGTGAGAGCAGGCTGACCCCAGAACAGCAGCTTAATGGAGTCAGCCATGCTTGCTCAACAGTGCACTCAACCACGTCACACAGTGCGACTCATCTTGAGTAATAAGCTGTTCAGTTGTTCCTTTGACATCTTCACCAAATTTCAGACAGCTGACAGCAAATGGGCTCAAGGGATAGATGTTGCCGAAATACAACGAACGAACACAGTTTTCACGAGCACTGATGCACACACACTTCTGTCAGTGTTTCTGGCAGACGGGCAGTTGTGAGGGGAAGATGTGTGTTCAGTAGCTCCCGCAGCTGCCACCCCTGCAGCCCCAGCTAACGCAGAATGGCTAACGCTAAACGCAGCCGCTCTCCGCTAACGCAGCTCACTGCTGTGCACGGGGCATGCTGGCACGTCGGGCGCGTCATGGTGTGTAATACTGCGCAGCAGTGAGCGAATTACGCCAGAGATCCTGATTACACACATACATATGTATATACAGAGAAGCAGCCCACAGAACATGAAAAAGCTTTAACATTCATTTTATTCATTTGTTTTTTTTTAATACAGTGGTTATTTTAACATCTTTGTGTTCACAGACTGAACAAACAAACATATATAACAAAATAAAAATGGATAAATATAGCTTTCATCTTTTTATCTTATTGCTGGCTCAGTCTCTAGTCATTAAACACAACAGATAGAAGATAGAACATAACAGTCCATCCCTGGACAACACAGGGAACAAACAAACATCAAAGTGTTTCTACAGTGGCACTAATACTTTTGAGCTAGAAATGGAACTATGGATATTTTGGGAACTTGACATAGGTTTTATGTACATTAATTTTAATCCTGAAAGTAATCACTAAAAAAAGACAAGACAACAAAAACAATAAAGTAATATTTTACTTGAGAAAAAAAAATATTCCTCTAAGAATTTCAAGTGCTATTAACGAGTGCACACGAGTTTCCTCCCGGCTGAAGCCTCCAGTCACTGTAAGGCAACCACTCATGGTGCTGGGTCACAGGTCACAGGTCTAAGCTCAGAGGTCAGGCAGGGGTCAGGGGTTATAATCAGTCACAGCTCTGTCCCAGAGGTATGGTAGAAGTGGTTCCACAGGCTCAGCTAAAGGGATGCTGAAAACAGTTTCTTGCCCCGGACTCCTCCCGTGAGCAGTTCAGAACAGCACCTGCACCTCGGTTTCTTTCAGAACCAGAGGGGAGTCTGGACCGGGGTTCTGGACTGTGGCTCGGCTGGGCCAGTGAGGCTTACAGGCTACAGCTCAGTGAGGTCAGCGGATGATGTCACTGAAAGGATGGGACACTGGGTAGGACCTCTGACCATTCTACAGCCGCAAGCCCAAAGATTTACATATATACATCATTAAATGCATATAAGTGTTAAGGGAATAATCATTTTTAGCAGCGTCAGCTACAAGATCCTTTGTAAAAATATACTTTATTAATATATATGTGCTCGCACAGGACGGGTTTAAACCATGCTCAGGTTTCATGTCTGCAGAATGTGTGTGAACAGGAAGAACTACGAGTCCCCATCTCCCTGTCTCTCTCCCTCTCCCCCTCCATCTGTCTGGGACAAACAGACCCATCCATCCTACCCTATTCCATCTCTCTCCTTCACCCCCTCCTCTCCTTTTCCCTTACTCTCTCTTTCTCTCTCAGCACTTTTTTTGCCTCCCATAATATCCTCCTCTAGTCCTTCTGTTGGTGTGGTGTCTTCAAGGACATTCCTCCCCCCTCAATCTCTCTCTCCTTCTTCCTCTCAGTTTCCCTTTCTCCCTCCTCCTCTCAGCCTCCCTCTCTCCCTCCTCCTTTCTCTCTCCTTCCTCCTCTCTGTCTCCCTCTCTCCTTCCTCCTCTCCCTGGTTCTCTTGCATCTGCCTCTGGCCACTGCTAGCAGACGGTCTGCTGGCTGGACAGGGGGCTCTCTAGGGACAGGCTGGTGGGTGTGACGTCAGGGCCAGGGCTCTTGAACATGGACGAGATGTAGAATGCCTGCAGAGACACACAGACAGGTCAGACAGGTGGAGACACACCGAGACACACACAGGGACACAGAGAGAGACACAGAGACCCAGAGACAGACACACAGAGACAGAGACAGACACAGAGAGAAAGAGACACATGGACACAGACACGGAGAGAGAGAGACAGAGACGCAGACATGTCAGACAGTCAGTGGCAGACAGAGAGGGGGCATGGCCACAGACACTCACCACCCAGCAGGCCGTGAGGCCGCCTTGCAGGAAGCCGGCGAGTACGTCAGACGGGTGGTGCCGGTAGTCTGACACACGGCTCAGTCCGGTGTACACCGCCAGCAGAACCAGCAGGAACTGCAGCAGCGGCCGCAGCAACCGCGCCCCTCGCCATGACAACCGCGCCTGCAGGTAGAACTGGGAGAGGGTCACATGGTAAGAGTCATGTGACAGGAGGGAGTCACATGATGAGACAGGGAGGGTTCATGTCCCACACTAGCGTACCATGTGTTACACTTACCAAGCATGCCAGGCCGTCAGGGACGCCCATACAGCACAGATCTGTCACAATACAGTGACGCAAGCAAGGAAAACCCCCTCAAGGTAGAGCTTTACACCTCATATCCCAGAATTCATTGCCAAAAAATATGTGTGTGAGTGTGTGTGTGTGTGTGTGTCTGTGTGCGTGTGTGTGTGCAGTGTACAGGAGGTACTTACTGCTAGGTAGAGCATTGTATACATGGCAAAGGAGGCGTGGCCTGAGAAGAAGGACTTCCTGAAAGAAATGCCAATCAAAGAGCTGTGAATCACCATGCCACACGGCACACACACGGCACACACACGGCGCGCACACGGCGCGCACACGGCGCGCACACAGCGCGCACACCGTGCGCACACACACACACACACACACACACACACACACACACACACACACACACACAGAGCGCACACACACTCACCTCACACAGAGCGCACACACACTCACCACACGCACAGCGCACACACACACCGCATACACAGCGCACACACACACCGCATACACAGCGCACACACACACACACACACACACCACACACACAGCGCACACACACACCGCATACACAGCGCACACACACACACACCACAGCACACACACACACAGCACACACACACACACACACACACACACACACACACAGCGCACACCACACACACACCACACACACACCACACACCGCATACACAGCGCATACACAGCGCATACACAGCGCATACACAGCGCACACATACAGCACACACACAGCACACACACAGCACACACACAGCACACACACACACCGCACACACGCAGCTCTGATCAGGTGACTCTGCTCTGTACTGCCTCACCCTCCAACCACAGAGGCAAAGGACAACATTCCACACAGTACAAAAGAATGAGGGTTACTGCTGCTAGTGCTGCTACCATTACAGTAACTTCTACTGCTGCTACCACCACTGTTACTATAACTACTACTGCTACCACTGTTACTATAACTACTGCTACCACTGTTACTATAACTACTGCTGCTACTACCACTGTTACTTTGACTACTGCTGCCACTGTTACCATAACTGCTGCTGCTGCTAATGGTGGTGTTTCTGGTGCTAGCAGCACTCCTGTTAGTTGGTGCTATGGCCTCCCCCTACCTGGCCTCATCCACAGCGTGTCTCTTCACCCCTCTGCAGGCCACCTCGGCGATGTACACCCCGGGGGTGCAGTTGAGTGAGGCGTAGGTGACGCCACACACGGACAGGAAGTGGGGGCGGAGCCTCCCGATGCTCAGCTTGGCCATGTTGGTGAGGGATTGGCCCACGAAGCAGCCGAACAGGAAGCTGCCCAACTCCTTGTAGAGACAGGACACGTAGAGGTTCCTGATGAAGGCGCGCGAGCGGACGCCGCAGAAACGCACGCGGTAACACTCACCCAGGGCGATCTGAGAGAGAAGCACAGCGTGACAGGCCTGTGTTAGCGTAAAGTGTGGAGTGCGAGGGCCTCCCCTAACTTCCAAGTCCCTTACGGAAAGGACTCTCTGCCAGCTCAGTGATGCAGATGCCCCGCCCTCTTACCGCCAGCCCAGTGATGAGGAGGCCTCCGCCAATCAGAAGGCTGTCAGGGATGGACTCGCTCTCCAGCATGGGGTAGGCAATGCTGGGGTCTCCACAGAAGAAACCCCTCCTGTACGGAGTCACCATCTTCAGCTCACAGGCGAAGAACGGGATGGAGGCTGGAGGGGGGGAGAGACAAGGAGGGAATGGTCAACATCTTCTGTCAAAGACAAGAGAGCTGATCCAGAGCAACATCAGTGATGTAATACCAAACAATGACTGTGAGTGTGAGATGCATGTGTGTGTGTGTGTGTGTGTGTGTGTGTGTGTGTGTGTGTGTGTGTGTGTGTGTGTGCACGTGCGTGTGTGTGTGAGTGAGAGATGAGAGAGAGAGATGAGAGATGCATGGATGTGTGTCAGCTCCAGGGCAGGAGAACAGGCTGAGGGGCAGAGCTAGGAGAGAGACAGCATCTCCTGCTAACAGCACAGTACACAGCAGCAGACTGAGAGCAGCCTGTTCCCGGGGTTACCCGGTCCAGCACTGCTACCTGCTGCACACAGACCAGGATCTGCTTCCTGTCCAGCACGGGTGGCCAAAGCCTCCCCTCCAGCAGTTTCTCTCTGACCGTGGGCACTGCGCTGGGATCTGTGCCTCTGAGCAAACTGATCATTAACCGCTCTGTCCCCACACTCACCTCAAATGACCTAAGATCACAGCACAAACTTATTTAAAGAACCACGTCATACACACACAGAATGGCGCGCGCGCACACACACACACACACACACACACAACAGCATGCAGGGAGAGGACAGACAGGACAGAGTGGTAGAGAATGAGGGAGAGATGGAAATGTAGAGAGAGAGAGATGGAAAGGTAGAGAGAGAGAGATGGAAAGGTAGAGAGAGAGACTGGGTATCTCTGGTTAGCACTTCATCACTCTCAAACAGGGTGGTCTGGTCTTTTCCAAACAGGAAGTGCCCTCTGACCCCGAGCAGACAGCTGTCACCATGACGCCGGGCAGCTGCCCCCTCACATGCATCACAGGCTGCTACAGACCCCCAACCCATGCCGTCAGACTCCCCCCCCCAATATATGCCCCATCCCAGCAGAGCACCAGGGTTCGACCCCTCTGAACCTCCACACAAACTATCTGAGGGGTCACAGGCCTCCCAAGCCTTTGTGCTGTGCGGCATTTGACCAGCACCCCCTACAGCAAAGGTTGCCTTTCACTGTCTGATAGCATTTAAGCAGCGCCTCCTAGAGGGGAAGAGGCATCCCTGCAGCTCCCCAGCAGGTTTCGCACCCACAGACAATGTTTTTTTACAAGATGCACCTCATTCCGTAAAAGCCTGAAAACAAGGTGTTAAACTTCAGAGAAGAATGACATTAGAAATGAGGTCAGCAGCCTTAGAAAAGCTCTGTTTCCCTGAACAGACCTTTTTTCCTATGAATGTGACAGAATGCGGAACTTTGGTTAATGATTAGTGGTTAGATTACACAGACGGCGCTTATCTCTGCCAGACAGGTGTGCCACTGACCACCAGCTCCGGCCTGCAGCGCAGCAACGCATGGGGACCACTTATGAGCAGCACTGCCCCTCTCACCTGCCCAACCTGCCCCTCTCACCTGCCCAACCTGCCCCTCTCACCTGCCCCCTCACCTGCCCAACCTGCCCCTCTCACCTGCCCAACCTGCCCCTCTCACCTGCCCCTCTCACCTGCCCAACCTGCCCCTCTCACCTGCCCAACCTGCCCCCTCACCTGCCCAACCTGCCCCTCTCACCTGCCCAGCCTGCCCCTCTCACCTGCCCAACCTGCCCCTCTCACCTGCCCAACCTGCCCCTCTCACCTGCCCCTCTCACCTGCCCAACCTGCCCCTCTCACCTGCCCAACCTGCCCCCCTCACCTGCCCAACCTGCCCCCTCACCTGCCCAACCTGCCCCTCTCACCTGCCCAGCCTGCCCCTCTCACCTGCCCCCTCACCTGCCCAACCTGCCCCTCTCACCTGCCCAGCCTGCCCCTCTCACCTGCCCCCTCACCTGCCCAACCTGCCCCTCTCACCTGCCCCCCTCACGTACCCAACCTGCCCCCCTCACCTGCCCAACCTGCCCCTCTTACCTGCCCAACCTGCCCCTCTCACCTGCCCCCTCACGTACCCAACCTGCCCCTCTCACCTGCCCCTCTCACCTGCCCAACCTGCCCCTCTCACCTGCCCCCTCACGTACCCAACCTGCCCCCTCACCTGCCCAACCTGCCCCCTCACCTGCCCAACCTGCCCCTCTTACCTGCCCAACCTGCCCCTCTCACCTGCCCCCCTCACGTACCCAACCTGCCCCTCACCTGCCCCTCTCACCTGCCCAACCTGCCCCTCTCACCTGCCCAACCTGCCCCTGACCACAAGGCAGAAGCAGGGGAAGAGAGAAAGGAAGAGAGGGAGAGGAAGGGGGGTGAGGGGGGGGACAGAGAGGGAGGTGAAAGGAGGATGGTGAGAGAAACAAGACACGTGTGTCATGCTGTTTGTGAGCTGGAATGAGAGGCAGGCTAATCGGGAATATTTTATCTTTTCACTTTGGACTTTGGACTCGTCAGGAGATTCATTGTTATGCCTCTCACACCAAAGCAGGCAGCAAGGTGCAGAAGTCGTCTCACAGCGCACTACAGGAAGAGTGATGTCCCATGAGTGACAGGAGAGAGGGAAGGAGACAGAAAGAGGAAAGAGATGGGGAGAATGTACAAACACAGGGAAGAGACTCTTCAAACAGTATCACAAAAACCGACCCACACTTCCCTGCCCTGCAGAACAAGCTGCCCCATCTGCCCTGAGCCAGGACAGGGCATGCAGTTACCTGCCACAGCGGGACAGACGCAGACACAAAAGCATCCCACTCACCAT